>PVJC01016330.1:0-33847 GCA_004026665.1 Murina feae | reverse complement strand
AGGGCAGCTGTGTGTGTGTGTGGGGGGGGACCCAGGCCTGCAGAGGAAAGTAGTTGTGAGGGACCCAGGACTGCAGGGGAGGGCAGTTGGGAGAACCAGACTGGCAGAGGAGGGCTGTTGGTGGGGATCCAGGCCTGCAGGGGAAGACAGTTGGGGGGTACCCAGGCCTGTAGGTGAGGGCAGTTGGGATGGACCCAGGCCTGCTGGGGAGGGCAGTTGAGGGGGACTCAGGCCTGCAGGGGAGAACAGTTGGGGGTGCCATCCTGGTATGGGGAAGGCAGTTAGGGTCAATCAGGCCAGGCCAGCACGGGACCAGTTTGGTGTTTATCAGGCTGCCAGGGGAGTGGTTAGGGGCAATCGGCATTTGAGAGGTCAGGAGCCAGCAGTCCTGGATTATGAAAGGGACGTCAACTGCCCGTTTAGGCCCGATCCCAACGGTGGGATCAGGCCTAAATGGGCAGTCGGACATCCCTCAAAGGGTCCCTGATTGGAAAGGGTGCAGGTTGGTCTATGGGACACCACCACCACCCACCACCCCCACTCCGTGCACGAATTTCGTGCACCGGGCCTCTAGTCTTATATAATAAAAGGGTAATATGCTAATTGACTCTAACAGCAGAAGAACTGGGAATGACTGGTCACTATGACACACACTGACCACCAGGGAGCAGGTGCTCAATGCAGGAGCTTCCCCTGGTGGTCAGTGCGCTCCCACAGGGGGAGCTCTGCTCATCCACAAGCCAGGCTGACAGCTGCCAGTACAGAAGTGGTGGTGGGAGCCTCTCCTGCCTCAGTAGCACTAAGATTGTCCAACTGCAGCTTAGGCCTGCTCCCTGCTGGCAAGTGAACATCCCCTGAGGGTTCCTGGGCTGCCGGAGGGATGTCTGACTGCCAGCTTAGGCCCATTCTCCCGGAGAATGGGCCTAAGCAAGCAGGTGGACATTCCTCGCGGGGTCCCAGACTGCAAGAGGGCACAGGCTGGGCTTAGGGACACCCCCCCCCCCAAGTGCACAAATTTTTATGCACTGGGCCTCTAGTAGTATATATTATAGTAACTTCAAAACAGAACATTTACCAATGAAGGAGAGTGATCTCTGAATGACTGGATAAAATGAGGTGTACCCTTGAAAGAGTTTCCAGGTAATGTTGCAAGGAGTGGAGTATCAGAAGTGTCATGGCTCAGCAGGGGATAGTGATCATCCCTGAGCTAAAGACAGCACTGCTGACCAGATTCACTCCTTGACTAAACTCTGCCAAGATCCTCAGAGCCTATGTTTTGACTAAGCCTGAAACTTTGCCTGTAAAGATTGAATAGCTTCATGACTTCAACTCTAGGGTGACCCTAACTCCCCTCAAAGTATCTGCCTCAGAAAACTCAAGGTTATCAAAAGAATTTACCGCTTTTTTCAACCAGCTCCTGAACATTGGGTTCCCGTCTCCCAAGCTCTGTGGGAGGGTAAGTGTCTAACTTCCATAAGTGCCAGCTAGTAAACCCAGATGGGTTTCATATGGACAAACCTCTCTTTCCACCTTTTTGTGATGTTTCAATTCTTTGACTCTATTAAATCCTTGTTCACTACTACCCCACATTTTCTCACATTCTCCCTCTAAAACACAGCCATTTCTGTGAAAATCAGAGTTGAGTTCAGTCCACACTGGATAACTTTCTCTATTACAATTGCATGTCACTGATTAGGATCTGTCCTCACACTTAAACTCGAGTTTGACTTTATTATTTTTGACACTGGTCCAGACTAACACTGGACTGTGAAGTGAAGGAGGTAAGAAGAGCATCCTGACACCAGGTAGACAGCATTACAGGTAGAAAAGAGAAAGCCAACGAGTGCTTGGGCACAATGGTAGAGTGAGCCTGTCCTGCATTTGGAGAAGAGTGAAGCTGAGGGCAAGGGGAAGAAGTGGAAGTCATTGCACACTCTTTGGTTTTAATTTAATGAATTATGGAGTTCTTCAAGACTTTCCAGTAGATCAGAATAATCTGGCTAAATTTTAAAATAATAAATGGTAACTCTTATAACTGATTTGAAAGTAGAATATAGTAGGAAAGTAAAATGAAACAAAGTGCAAGAATCCTGAGAGACATGTGTCTATTTTGGTCCAGAAATGTAGAAGTAAGAGAGGTAAAAATGGTTCATATTTTGGATATATTTTTAACGGCTGGTATTGGTCATATATTAGATGTGAAAGTTTAAGAGAAATTTTGAAGTCAAGAATGTTTCCACGGAATTTACCCAAACAAAATGAAGGATCAAGGTATCATTTACTGTCAGGGAGCCAACTGGAGAATCCCTTTGAGGAAAATGGTAGAGAAAACAGCAAACTACTACTATGAACCTGGTAGTTTGAGACTTCATTAGACATAAAAGTGGAAATGTCAAATATACAATTGATATACAAATCAGGAGTTCAGAAGTAGAGATATACATTTGAAAGCCATCAGCATGTATATTTATGTAAACTATAAAAGTAAATAAAATAACCAAAGGTGTGAATATAGAAAGAGAAGCTCTGGCATTTACATTCTTTTAAAATTTAGTACTAGTAGTTAGGGACATGGGGGATAGATACTTGGCCAGAAGATTTTAAAAAAGTCAGGAGAATATGAAGGCCTAGAATCTAAGTGAAGTGAAGAAAATATTTTAAAGAAGAGGATGTCATCAACTGTCTCATATTCTGTTGCTGGTGTTGCCAGACGATTGGGTGGGTGGAATTCCTCAGTCACTAGAGGGAATGGGGTTGTTGGAGGAATGCTGGAATAAGAATTTCTGGAGGCCCCAGTTGGAGAATGAATTTTTTTTGTTGGCATAGAATTCTAGTTTGGGAGTTGCAAAGTCCCATTGTCTTTAAACTAGGCCTGGAAAATGTGCAGCTGGGGCTCAGTAGAGGTAAAAGCAGGACCAGTGTCCAAAGTTTCCATCCCATAGTGGAACTGGGTCTGATGTAGATTACGCTAGTTAAAGTCCATTAGTCCGTTGTGTGGAGTCCACATGTCTGTGAGCCAAGTGGGGTGGTATAGAGTATGCAACTGCTGCAAGTCTTTCAATCTTGGAGTCAGGTGTGAGAGGGGAGAGAGAGAGAGAGAGAGAGAGAGAGAGAGAGAGAGAGAGAGAGAGAGAGAGAGAGTTAAGTATCTCAGGTTTTGCAGCTCTGCAGTGGCCATGCCTATTCTGGCCACTGACTCTGTCCTGGGTGTGACTGGTAGGTAAGCATCTTCCCACATTACCCAGAACTCCCTGGGCATGCGTGAATCCATTATCCAGTCCCTTCCTATGGCAATCTGTCCGGAGCAGACCTGGGGGATGCTAAATTGCAGCTCCTTGGCAAAGCTGTACACATGCCATGTCTATTCTATCTAGTCACCCCTTTACTCCTTTCCTATTATTTAATAATAATAGAAAAGTTATTCTAAAGGTAAGAATAGGCCAAGGAGATAAGGCTTAAGAATTCAGCAGTGGACTTGGTACGTTGGAGGTTATTGTTAATACATCTGAACATTTTGGTTGAGACAGGAAAGAGCCTGATATGAGAGGATTTATAAAAAAAAAATAGAGGAAAAGATTCTTCTAATAAATATTATATTATTTTACCTATAAAAGGAAGAAGAGATTTAAAACAGCATAGAGCTTGTGTATCTTAAGTGATCAATTCCTTATAGTGATTATATACTTTTCAATGAAAATAAAATATATTTTATAAATTATGAGTTTATCAAATTTATTGATTACTAATGTGTTTTAATACCCAATGTCTTATTTGGGACTTTGTATTTAATAGACGACAAATTGGCATTTGCTAAATGAATAATTTTTAAAATATTTGAAGGTATATGATAAATCATTGTGTAAGTGGGGCAAGGACAACTAAAATGTTCACAAGTAAATGGAAGACATGAGGACAATGAGCTTCCCTTTATGTTCTCATACATAACATGTATTGTAGGGGATTAAAGCACTTAATGGGATAATCTAGATATGCTCTCCTGGTATCTTTATTTTAAATGACATTGGTTGCCCAATGAAGTTATATTTTAATCTAAAGAAATGTTAGGTTTTATAGAAAATTATGCTAGAAATAAGAAGTTGACCTATTCCACTTTTATTGTGTAAGTTATGATTTGTTATAATTAAAATTAGCTACACTAGGCATTTTAAGCATGTTAAAAATTAATGTATAAATGAAGTAACTTTAAAGTGTCTTTGACATTATCTCCAAATTCCTCTGCATTAATATCTTATGCTTATCAAACTAATGATTTATGCAAGTTTTGCAAACTCATCGGGGATAATTGAACCTTATTTACATGAATTTCAAAGCAGTGGCCTTAACTTGATATGACAAGCTACCTACACTGATCAACAGGAAGAAGTAGCTAATTAACAAGAAAATGAATGCCTTGTTTCTTAGAAGACACAATGCATGCTATGCAAAATACAGCACTTAATTTAGAAAATAATACTTAACTTTTTAATGTTGGCAGTTAGTCCTGGCCAGTGTTGCTCAGTTAGTCCTGCACCGAAAGGTTGCCTAATTCAATTCTCTATCAGGTTAGGTCACATACTCAGGTTGTGGGCTTGACCCCCTTAGGAGGTGTGCAGGAGGAAGTCAATTGATGTTTAGTTACCATATTGATGTTTCTTTCTCTCTTCCTCTAAAAATTAATTTTAAAATATCTTTAAAATAATGTTGGTTGTTAGTTTTACATTCAGCTAAAATGTAAGTCCTTTACAGTATATTGATACACAAACACTATAAACCTAAGTAAAAATAGTTTGCTTGCGCATCTATATCCATTGGTGTCTGGGAAAGTGAAAGCCGTTTGTCAAAGTTTGGTGGCAAAGTGGGCTCTTGGTTCAGCAACCTCAGTTCTTGAGTTTGGCAAAGAAAGAATTCAGAACCAAGAACTCTAGTGCAAGAGGAAGTGTATTGAGCAAGGAGGTGGGAGAAGTGAGTCAGCTGAGTGGCATGGACTCAGGAAACAAGTTACAGAGGCAAAAGAAGGGTCAATGTTAGCCAAACCTTTAGAGCTTAGGAGAAATACAAGCAAAGAAACGTGCTGAGTAAAGAAGGGGCAAGGGATTAGATGCAGATGAGTGGGGCGGGTGTGTGAAATGAGAGAGAGAAACAGAGGGGGCAGCGGGAGAGAAAACATGCATTGAGTCTTTTGCATTAGGATTTTTATCTATTTTTTAAAGGCCGGAATTTTAGGGGTGGTCTCAGGAGAGGATCTCAAGAGAGCATTCATCAGTTTTAAGGTGTGCCCTTTTAGGATTGTGATCTCTACTGCTTGTTTGGTTGGTAGCTAGGATAGGGGGTTACTAGTCCTTGCATCTGGTCTTGATGTCAGTCATGATGTTGCTTCCTCTGCTTTAGCTGCTTTTCTGGGCCTAGAGCCGAAGCACAACTGAGGCTTAGATGTTATCTACCGGTATAGTTTGACCAAAACTGTATCTCTGTGGTTAACAGACCTGAGGCTTTGTTCCTAAGGTTATTTAATGCTGATCAAAACCTCACTGTTTTGAGGGCTTAATGCTTAAAGGAGTGGTAGTGCAAGGGAGAAGGAGACAGGTAAGTCAGCGTGCTGGATGAGGCAAGTTTGAATCGGCCATCTGCCTCAGTTTCCCCATTCCACTTATCAAGGAAATTTCCTAGCATCTTACTACTCTGTTTCAAAAGGAAGAGGAATCTTTGCAACCCTTGATAATATCATTAAAAAGTTATATTGACAGAGGAACTTTGTTTTAACCTGTTTACTAATTCTGCCTCTATGTAGAGAGAAGGAAAGGAAGACTTCTCTTTAGAGAATGTATTTGCCTGAATTATTTATAATGTGTTATAAATTGTGTATTTTGCTTGGTAAACATAACACCCTGAAAAATCAATATTCTCAAGGAATACTTTTATTCATCCACCTGGTAGCTAAATAAAAGGGGTACTTCAAACAAAGCCATGGTATTATGAAGAGGAACACAAGGATTGGCAAGGCTACCAAACTATCCTAATCTCATCTTGCCAAATAGTTCAGAATATCCCCTAAGGAGTATACCTTTAATTATGTGATGTTTAATTCACCCTCAGAGAGTCGAGATAATAATTAAAGGAGGTGACTGACAATACATAAAAATGTACTTTGTTTGATGCAACACCTAATCATTTCTCAAGATGCAGCTCCAGTATCCCTTGTGGAGTCTCCTTTTTATGGGTGTCCCTATTATTCTACTTATACCTACAACACAAGGGATGAATTCATTCACCTTCCCATTCTTAGTCCTCTGCACATAGTAGGTGTTCAATCAATATTGAATATGAAAATCTCCCACTATAAGAATGATAAAGTAGGAATTGGTATAATTCTTCACTGTAGCCTTTGTTCCTAATTTTGCCCTACTCTTAATAGGTGCTAAACTTTCTTGTTGAAAATCAATTTTATACTTAAAAAAAAACACAGAAGTTCAACTACTATCTAGACCCAACCTATTTTCTTAGTCTTTTCTCCTACCCTTATTATTATTCTGATTATGTTCCTGCAAAACTAAACCAAACACTCTCTGTTTTACAAATATTTGCTTTATTCATGTTGTGCCTGAAAAGCACTTTTCATCCCTTTCTATCTAAACCCTACTCTCCACTAACACTCATCTCAGATGGTATTCCCTATCTGCACATCAGAGGAACTCCAGTATAAAAATTTCTTAGTCATACTCATCAAGTTCCTAGTCTACTGCCATCACCATTCGTAAGGGTCCCTCTTTAGCTTTATCTAGTTATTTATTCTCTTTACCCCCCTCCCTGTCACTGTTCTTATGCAGCATCTCAAGAGTAACCATGTCAAGGGGTTTTCATGTTCCTTCTCTTCATTTGTGTTCTGGTCAGGTCATCGTTATGTAAATGGCATGCTATGGAACACAACTTATCTTTTCACTTTCCATCTACTCCTATGATTTTTGGATATCCAACTACATTTCAGTATATATATCCAGTCTGTTGCTTCTTATTTTACCAATGCACTAATTAGACTGAAGCACAAGTAACCTTTAAGAGCACAAATCTGATCATGCTATTTAGTTGTGTAATATCCTTCAGTAAATTTCTTTCTTTTTTTTTCATTTCACTTAGAATGCATTCCAAAATTCTATGAACACATCTCAAAGGCCTTAAAGGATATGGGCTGTATCTAGCTTTGCAGAACCATCTTTTGTCCTCCTTCCCTCTGATCTTTACATTCTAGCTACACTGATCTCAAGTTTCTGGAGCGTGTTACACTTCCCCTTTTGCTCTTTGCACACAATGTTATCTCTCCTTTTGGTTATCAGCTTAAATTTTGTTTCCTCAGATAAGGCTGCTAGAACTGTCACAATAAATCAATGGTCCAAGTTTTAAATATTAGTTTATACCAAATGTTTTTAATTCCACTTTATATTCTGTGCATGTATTTATTTCTGTGTTCAATTATTTAATGTCTATTTTATCCACTGTAACATCAGCTTCACCCAAACTGGGAAAGGTATATTCATTCCTCAGTCCATCCCGTGGCCCATAGGAAGTCCTCAATAAAAATGTTGAGTGATTGTATGGCATAAGAAAAGTGACTTACCCAAGGACAGAAAAGTAATTAAAATCAAACTGAAGATAGAAAAGTTGCACCTTTCCCTTTCTTGGACTTGATAGTCTTTGAATGGAGTACCATCGTGTATCCATTATATGTACATAAACAGCTCAATGCCTTCCTCATAATAGATGCAAAATAACTATTGCAGGAATGCATAGAAATAGCAATGAATGGAACAATTATATATGTAGCTTTATATTTACACCGAAGCACTACTGACTATTATGCTAAATCTTGGAACTTAGTGGTTAAAAATAATTATGATAGAAGCAGATGCTATATTTTCTTTAAATTTTTACCAGGTTTCCTTTGTTGTCATAAGGTCAGAGTTACATTTTGAAGGTGTTGCCAGGAGATTAGGACTCAAAAAATTCCTGGTAAAATGTGTAGAAAGCTAAGTTTCAAAGTGAAGTTGAATAGGATCAATTTATAAATATTTAATTTGTGCTCATTTTAATAATGGAAAAGAGAGTAATGACCTATATGCTTAAAGGAAGATAGGTGGGTTTTAGTATCTAAGGTATATTTCCTTTACTTTAGGAAAACTAGAATAATAAACTGTCATTTCCCCCAACTTGGTTTCTACCTGAGCAGGTTTTATCCATAGGTCTGTCACAATGCTGAAATTGGGAGCTTTTGCTGTGTTGTATCATAAATCTATCTTGAATCCTTGCAATATCAAAAACAAACAAACAAGAAACAAATAGCACTTTTTTTCTTATTTAATTTTAGAAGTATCAGTGAAATTGCCACATCTTCACTAAGTGGTATAATTGTATAACTTATTGGATCCAGGCCTTGAAAATCAGGAATAATTTTCCTGTTATACTCAAAAAAGTAAAATTACTTAGAAAGGAGTACTATTCTAAATTTTGGCAATGCTGATAGGTAAGTAAATAGAAAATATAATCTCTATTAGTTATTACTGGAGGTAGTAATACATCTCTAGTCCAGTTAGTCTAACTCAGCATCTGATGTTCTTCTATCTGAGACTTACTCTTTGGCTTAAGGTATTATGTTTATAGGATTTACTGATTTACAAAGCTCTATCCAATTTTCAGTCTTTACAGTTAGATCTCACAGGAGTCTTGAGGACTGACAGAATTGGATCTCCTGGATGTGGAGCTCCTGTTACTGTAAGGATACTCCCAGACTGGATGGGCTTGAGCCCAGATCCCATGCCACTTGAAGGTGGGGACAGCAGAGGCCAAGAATGCAGCCACACCAACATCCAGACTTCCCCCAGAAACCACCTAGAACCCTCAGAGAGAGCTGCTTGCCTGCCCCCTCTGAGCAAGTGGTGCCTTACATCACTGCCAGCTCCTAGTAGGAGCCACAAGACAAAGAGACCTCTCACATTGAGCCTCCTGGCCTCCACATTGAGCACCCCAAATACCAGGACCCTGCTTGCCTGGAACCATGTGCACCCAGTGGCCACCCAGACTTGGTGCCTCAGGGACCCCCATGTTCCAGTGCCAGGTCTTTGCACTAGCCACCCACATTCCTGGCCACCACATGCCTAGTCCCTGCACCGGGAACCTGCATTTCCAGGACCCTGCATGGCTGAACCCAGTGTGCTTGGTCATGGTCATGGTGCCTGGAATCAGAGCTTCAGAGACCCTGCTGAAGAAAGGAAGGGAGAAGGGGAGAGAGATAGAAATGTCAAAGGTGAGAATAATTGATCAGCTGCCTCACACACACCCCCTACTAGGGATCGAGCCAGCAACCCAGGCATGTGCACTGACTGGGAATCAAACGGAGACTTCCTGGTTCATGGGTTGATGCTCAACCACTGGGCCACAGCAGCCAAGCTGCACAGCTTATTTCTTATCTTGTTACAGAACTTGGTTTTGTCCACCAAGATTTATTTCTACTTAGTGTCATCATAATCTCTCACTGTTCTTGGAAACTCCTATTCTTGAATTCTAAAACTCTTGACAGTCTACCTGTTGGGATTCAAAAAGAAAAAAAAACACACACACAAAAAAAAATCAAACAAGTCAAGCCTTATATGATACAAGAATGAAATTAAGGACAGAAAAAAAGGCTGTGCTGGGCCTTTGACTCTGACCTAAGAGTGATTTCCAAGAGTAATCAATGGATAAACTTGTAGTTATAAACATGAAGCAGGTCTTCAAAGAGTTTGCAGAAAGGACTAAAGCCAGGGAGAGAACTGGTGGTTTGCACTCCTAAAAATTCTTTTTCTGTTGTTGGTTTATTAATCCTAGGCCAATGATATTTTTACATTGAATTTAGGTAAAGTGGATAGGAGGTAGAAAGGGAGGCAGGGAGAGGGAAGAGAGAGAGATGAGAGAGAGATGCATCAATTGCCTCCTGCACATGTCCAGACTGGGGCTAGGATTCAATCTGCAATCTAGATATGTGCCTCTGACAATGAATAAAACCCATGACTCTTTGGTGTGTGGGCCCACACTCTAACCACTGAGGGACACAAGCCAGGACTGACAAATTCTTTAGTTATAAATGACAATACCTCAGTATAATGGTTGCAGCTAAAACAGGAAATTCATTAGATCATGCCACAAGATGGAAATGCAGAGAGTGGTAAGTTAGATGGAAGCTAGCATTAGAGACAGCTGTAAGTCAGGGACTTCTATAATCAGAATGGTGTACACTTATCATTTTACTTTTCTTGGTGAAATTTTTTCTTACTCTGCTATGGCATAAGTGTGATATGGAAGATAAGGTCTTTAAAAGTGAATCTCAGTTCCATTATCAAGAACTTTTATCTATATTTTTAATTTTTTGAGAACTCTTCATACTGTTTTCTGTAACAACTGTACCAATTTGCATCCACATTGTGGTTTTCATTAGCATGAAATAGAGATTTAAAAACAAGAGATAGGTATCTTAGGAGACTGTTTTAAAAGTCTAGCTAAGATTCATTGATGGACTTAAGGAAGGCAGTTGCAATGGGTGTACAGAGGTAAGGACAGGACTAAGGAGTGGTATGAAAATGGAATCTATAGAATTTTCAGGGCTTGGAAATGGAGAGTAGAAGGATATGAGAATGGAACTTAACTCTTCTATTTCCAACTGTGTGATTTCATAATGGTACTATAATTAACAATGTCTTGAAAACATGAAGATCTGGTAGCAAATTATTTCAAATCTCCATCCAAGGATATGTCTTTATTGATTTTAGAAAAAAAAAGAATGAAGAGGGAGTGCAGAGAGAGAAATATTTATGTGCGAGAGAGGAACATTGATCTGTTGTCTCTGCATCTGAACCAGGGATCAAACCTGCAATCTGGGTATGTGTCCTGACCAGTAATCAAATCCACAATCTTTCAGTATTTGGAATGACATACCAACAAACTGAGACATACAAAACCAGGGCTAGTGGCAATCCTATGCAATAAAAAGGTAATATCCAACACACAAGATGGCCACCTCCATGTGGTCAAAGATGGCTTCCCCCAGGTGGACACAAGATGGCCACTATAAGATGTCCAGCAGGGGAGGGCAGTTGGGGGTGACCAGGCCTGCAGGGGAGGGCAGTTCAGAAAAATTGTGTCTGCAGGGGAGCAGTTAGGCATCAATCAGGCTGGCAGGGGAGTGGTTAGGGAGTGATCAGGGGCAATCAGGCAGGCAAGCATGTGAGAGACTGTGAGCCAGCATTCCTGGCTTGTGAGAGGGATGTCCAACTCCTTGTTTTGACCCGATCCCACTGGGATTGGGTCTCACAGTCAGTCGGACATCTCTTGAGGGGTCCCAGATTGGAGAGGGTGCAGGCTGGGCTGAGGCACACTCCACTACCCCCATGCATGAATTTCATGCACCAGGCCTCTAGTTTTATATAAATTTATTGTAACATATGCCCAATTTTCATCTCTTGGTTACTGGTCAGTAACGACAAGCTTTCCTATGCCCAGAGAAAGAATGATTACTACTCTTATTTTCTTTTGTGTTTGATGTATTTGAGCTTGTTCAGAGTTGACATATGGTCAAAGAGAAGCTATAAAACTTTCAGACGTGTCTGTGATCAGAGGGTCAACACAGAGAATGCTTTCACTAGTGGCCTTTTCTCTTCCTGTGCACAGTACTCAACATTGTATTCTCCATGGTACCTTTGTGCATAGAGGAGCTAGTTTTATGCACAGTACATTTTTTATTACCTATATGTATATGTATATATAGGTGTGTATGCATTGCAAATGACTACATGCTAATTTTTAGATCTACCAATGTTATAGTAATAGCAATAGCAAGAAATAGTAATGGTAGACATGAGACATGTGTCTGTAAGGACCTCAATAAAGAACTTAGATATTGTCCGTATTCACACTTTTGAGATTCTAAAATGGTATCAGATTCAATTAACATATTTCTATGTGGATATGTTTTCTTATATAGATCTCTTGCTCATGTTTTCATAGACTCTTTAATAATTTTTTTAGCCCACAAGCTGTGTGATGATATTGTTTTGACTTCATTAAAAACTTCTCATTTTAATTGGATATAACTGCCTCAGCTATGGAATACATTTTTTCTGTTTATATCCATAAATAATATGAAATATGTTAGCACATACTTTCCTACTAATCATTTTGACAAGCTATCCAGTGTGATATTTTAAGATTTCATTATTAACTACTATCTCTCTCTCTCTCTCTCTCAGACTTGTTTTTGAATCTTTATCTTCTAGACCAGAGATTGTCAAAAGATGGCCTACAGCCTGGTTGTCAGTTTCTTTTAATACGGTTTTAATGAAACACAGACATACTAATTCATTTATGTCTGTCTGTCAGCTTTTATGCCCCAATGACAGATTTTAATAGTCATAACAGAGACCAACTAGCATGCGAAGCCTAAAGTATTTACACTCACTCATTATAGAAAAGATTTGCAAACCTCTGTTTAAACTATAATTTTCTGATAATGAGTGATCCTGACTATAAATAACATACTAATTAAAAACATATAAGAATGGAATAGTGTGATACTCTTTAAAAACTTTCCCTCCTTTCCTCTGTCATTTTATTTTTCTTCATGCAATTCATATTTTTCTATTATGTATGCATGTTTAATAGAATGATAGTCAACATAACTCATTTGATATACTGCATTATCCCCACAAATAGTGGTAAAAATCAACTAGCACCACCAGTGTATATGTGTTTTAAACTTTGATTTCTTTAGTAAGATTTTTTAATTTATAGAATTATTTTTGCTACTGTTCTGCTATACTACCTACTTTGAATAATTGTGTTGTTTTTTTCAGAATTTTTTGAAAGCAAAATAATAAAATTCAAATATTGTGGTCAGGTAATTCCTTATTGATATTCTCTGTGTCTTCTAATCCCAATTTATTTCCAGGGAAACAGAAATGTCACAGTTATGTCTCCCTAACAAGTTGAATCTTTTCTTTTTGTATGTATGCATCTGCTTACATATGATTCATAATATTTTGGTACTAAAATCACATTTACTGATATGACCTATAAAATCCTTCATAAAATGTTTACTTTTATGTAATTCTGGTCCTCCCTTAGGAAGAATCAGATATCTTTCTGAAATAAATACAAGTTAAAAGACAAATGTAAATATAAACTAACAAACAAATAACTTATCTCTTTGCTAAACCAGAAAAGAGAAAAGCCAGTTATTAGAATTACAATACATAAAAACACTTTCACATAGTATTCTGGAATTACCTTGAGTCTCAACTCTATGACTTAACAGCTGTGACACTTATGATCCAATTCTTATTTGTAAAATGGGGATAATAATAGATCTTATTTTATAGGGTTTTAATGCATATTAAAAAGTAATTGCACATAAAGCACTTTGCATAGGAGTACCCAGCACAGATGACCAAGGATTGTGCCACTGGGTCCCACAGCACTCCTACTTCTATAAGGCCACCCTATCAAGACTGGGAGAAATAGCAGATCTACATAATACACAAAGACAAACACAAAGAGCCAGCCAATATGGGGAACAAAGCAACATGCCCCAAATGAATCATAGTCAAAATGACAAAGGTTCACCCTGACCGGTTTGGGTCAGCAGATAGAGCATCGGCCTGTGGACTGAAGGGTCCCTGGTTTGATGCCAGTCAAGGGCATGTACCTTGGTTGTGGGCACGTCCTCAGTGGGGGGTGTGCAGGAGGCAGCTGATCGATGTTTCTCTCTCATTGATGTTTCTAACTCTCTGTTCCTCTCCCTTCCTCTCTGTAAAAAATGAATAAAATGTATTTTTTTAAAAATGACAAAGGTTCAGCACAAAAAGAGAATTTTAAAAGCAGCAAGAGAAATAAAGTTATCAAGAAGGAAGATCCTATAAGATTGTCAGCTGTTTGCTCAACAGAGACATTTCAGACCAGAAAGGATTGGCATGAAATATTCAATGTGATAAAAAGCAAGGACCTCCAACCAGACTACTTTTCCCAAAAAAGCCATCATTTAAAATTGAAGGAGAAATAAAGAGCTTCCCAGTGAAGAAAAAGCTAAAAGAGTTCACTAGCACCAAACCAGTATTTCAATAAATGTTAAAGGACCTTCTTTAAGAAAAAGAAAGGAAAAAACGGAGGAACATAGTTTAAAAGAATGAAATGCCAATGAATATGTATATGTCAATAATCACTTAAAAGCAAATGGCATAAATTCTCAAAAGACATAGGGAATTTGAATGGATAAGAAAACAAGACACATATTTAAGCTATCTACAAGAGACCTACCTCAGAACAAAAGACCCACACAAACTAAAAGTGAAAGGTATATTATGCAACTGGAAATGAAAAAAACCTAAGATAGTATATTTACATCAGACAAAATAAACTTTAAGACAAAATCTATATTAAAAGACAAAGAAGAGCAATACATAATAATAAAGGAATCAATCCAGCAAAAGGATATAGCCCTTTAAAACATTTAAGCACCCAACATAGGAACACCTAAATATAGAGAACAAGTTTGATAGACATAAAGAGTGATATGAAAAGTACTATACTCATAGTAGGGGATTTTAATATCTCATTGACACAATGGATAGATCTTCCAGAAAAAAAAATTAAAAAAAAAATAGCAGCCTTAATTGACATACTAAATGATATAGATTTAATTGATATTTTTCGAGCATTTCTCCCCAAAGCAGCAGATGAAGTGCACATAAAGCATTTTTCTAGAATACACCACATGTTAGGACACAAAAATGTCTCAATAAATTTAAGAAGAATGAAATCTTACCAAGCATCTTCTCTGACCATAATGCTATAAAACTAGAAATCAATTAGAAGAAAATAAAAGCTAAAAAGCACAAACACATGGAGGCTAAATAACAAGTTACTAAGTATTGAATAGGGTAACACTGAAATCAAGGAAGGAATCAAAAGATACCTTGAGATAAATAAAAATGAAGCTGTGAATCTATGAAACACAGTGAAAACAGACCTAAGGGGGGAAATCCTTAACATTAGGAGCCTAACTCAAGAAACAGGAAAAAACTCAAGTAAACAATCTAACCTTACACTGAAAAACTAGAAAAAGAACAGCAAAGTCCAAAGTATGCAGAAGAAAGGAAATAATAAGTAACAGAACAGAAATAAATGAAATAGAATATAAAAAGCAAATAAACAATACAAAATATCAATTAAACCAAGAGTTGGTTCTTTAAAAGATAAACAAGATTGATAAAACTTTACTCAGACTCAAGAAAAGAAGATGCAAATAAATAAAATCATAAATGAAAGAGAAGTAACAATTGAAACCAATTGAAATCAATTTATGAACAACTAAATGTCTACAAATTTGACAATCTAGAAAAAATGGAAAAAATTAATTTGTAATAATAATCTGTAATAATAAAAGTGCAATATGCTAATTAGATTGGACATCCTTCTGGACTTCCTTCTGTCCTTCTGGAAGTCCAAGCTGCGAGGGAAGCCCAGATCCCAGGTGCCAGAGGGAAGCTGGGGCTGGCAGCAGTGAGAAGGGAAGGCCTACTCTTGCATGAATTTTATGCATCTGACTTCTAGTAGAAACATAGTCTAAAACCGAATCAAGAAGAAGCAGAAATCTGAACAGAAAATTATAACTAATGAAATTGAAGCAGTAATCAAATTACTTCAAAAAAATAAAAGTCTTGGACCAGATGGCTTTGCAGGGAAATACTACCAAACATCCAAATAAAATTGAATACCTGTCTGTTTCAAATGATTTCAAAAATATCCAGAGAAGGAAAACTTTCATGCTCATTTTACAAGGCCCATATTATTCAGATAAAGATATTGCAAAGACAATGTAGGTCCACATCCCTGAAAAACATAGATGTAAAAATTCTCAATGAAATACTAGCACACCTGAAACAGCAATACATTAAAATAATCAATCATACATGATGATCATGAGATTCATTCCTGGAATGAAAGGTTGGTACAATACTCACAATCAATTAACGTGATACACCACGTTAACAAAATGAAGGCTAAAAATTATACGATCATGTAAAGATACAAAAAATGCTTTTGACAAAATCCATCACACATTCAACATATTACTGGAAATCCTAGACATAGCAATCTGACAAGAAGTATAAGGCATCCAAGTTGAAAATGATAAGTAAGCCTGTCGTTATTTACAGATGACACGATACTGTATATAGAGAACCATAAAGATTCCACCAAGAAAATGCTGAACTGATAAGTAAGCTTAGTAACATAGCAGAATACAAAACAAGTATCCAGAAATTGGTTGCATTTATAGATACCAATAATGAAAAAAACACACCCAGAAACTTAAGAAAATAAACCAGTTTACAACTGCATCAAAGAAAAATACATAGAATAAATTGAACCAAAGAGTAAAACACCTATACTTAGAAAATTGTAAAGCACTGAAGAAAGAAATTGAAAAAAATGCATACAAATGAAATCATATAGCATGCTCATGGGTAAGAATAATTAATGTGAATATGTGCATTCTACCCAAAGCAATCCACAGATTCAATGCAATTCCTATCAAAATACCAATTAAACATTTAAAGAATGAAAACAAACAATCCAAAACTTTATATGGAACCACAAAAGACCCTGAATAGCCACAGCAATGTTAAAAAAAGAGAGCAAAATTGGAGGAATCACAGTACTTGATATCAAACTATACAAGGCCATAATAATCAAAATGGCATAGTACTGGCATAACAACAGACAATTAAATCATTGGAACAGAATAAAGAGCCAGGTAATAAACCTGTGCCTACATAGTCAATTAGTAATTGACCAAGGAGATAAGAACATATAATGGAGTAAAGACAATCTATTCAATAAACGGTGCTTAGAAAATTGGACAGATATGTGCAAAAATATTGAAATTAGACAACCATCCTATACCATATACAAATAATAGACTCAAAATGGATTCAAGACTTAAATGTAAGACTTCATATCATAGAAATCCTAGAAGAAAACAAGCAGTAAAATCTCAGACATTTCTCTTAGTAATATTTTTTTTATGTATATTTCCTCAGGAAAGGGAAACAAAATAAAAAGTAAAAATAAAAATGAAACTATACCAAACTAAAAGGTTTCTGCATAGCAAAACAAAAAAATTAATGAAATGAAAGACAACTTACTGTATGTGAGGATATACTTGTCAAAGATAGATCTTATAAGGGGTTACTTCCAACATTTATAAAGAACTTATATAACTTAAGACAAAAAAAAACTAAAAACAATCCAATTTAAAATGTGGAAAGGACCTCGATAGGCACTTATACAAAGAGGACATACACATGAATAATAGACATATGAAAATATTTTCAACATCAATAATCATCAAAGAAATGCAAAATAAAACCACAATGAGGTATCCTCTCCCATGTCATAGTGGCTTCACCAACAAATTAATAAACAAGAACTGTTTGTGAGAATGTGGAGAAAATGGAAACCTTGTGCAATTTTGGTGGGATTGCAGATTGGTGCAACCACTATGGAAAACAGCATGGAGTTTTCTCAAAATATTAAAAATGGAACTGCCTTATGACCCAGCTATTCCACTCTGGGTATATATCTGAAGGAAACCAAAACACTAATTTGAAATAATATATGTACTCCTATGTTCATTGCAGTGTTATTTACAATCGATAAGAAATGGAAGCAACCCAAGTGCCCATCAATAGGCTAATAGATAGCCTGGCCTGTGGTTCAGTGGTTGAGCATTGACCTACAAAACAGGTCACAATTTGATTCCAGTCAGGGCACATGCCTCGGTTGTGGGTAGATCCCCAGTGTGGGATGTGCAGGAGGCAGCTGATCAATGATTCTCTCTCACTGATCTCTCTCCCTCTCTCTTCCTCTCTGAAATCAATAAAAATATTTTATTTTTAAAATGGACATGTGGTAATAAAGCAGTGGCACATATATACAATGGAATATTATTTGGCCATAAAAAGAAAAAAAATATTATTTGTGGCAGCTTGGATAGACCTTGGATATACTATGCTAAGTGAAATAAGCCAGTCAGAGAAAGACAAATGCTATATGATTTCACTTATATCTGAAATCTAAAGACCAATATAAATGAGCAAACAAAACAGAAATAGACTTATAGATACAGAGAACAGACTGATGTTTTCCATCTGGAGCAGGTGGGGTGTGGTGGAGGCAGATGAAGCTTAGGGAGGGGAGACTAGATGAAAAAGATGAAGGGCTGAGAAGTACAGAGTGATATTTACAAACTAATCATGTCTGGAAAGTATAGCATAGGAAATATAGTCAGCAATCTAATCTAATAAAAGCATAATATTAAAATTAACCATCTCTTCGGGATCCATAAGCCACGTCCACCAGCCAATCAGAGCGACTGTGTGCAAATTAGCCCAGCCAAGATGGCGGAGGCCCACAGCAGACCGGGGTCCAGCAGGGCAGATGGGCAGGAGGAGCAGGGCGGGAGGAGCAAGCAGGCCCCAAAGTTGCAGCCTGGAAATAGACCAATTGCGGGGGCACGCACACACGGAGGCTTGGCCTCCGCCTGTGCATGCCTCTGAGGTTGGTTCCAGGCTGCGGCAGCAGCCACAGGGCCCGGAGGCAAGCCCATCCCCTGCGGCCGGGGCCTGGGAATAGACCGACTGCGAGGGCAAGCACACGCGGAGGCTTAGCCCAAGGTCGGTCTATTCCCACGCCACAGCCGCAGGGCAGGGAGCCGGCCATCCAAGTCCCAGTGAGGGCCTCTGATCGGTTCCAGGCAGGGGTCTCCTGTGAGAGGCCCCTTTCTCCCTTCAGAGCTGGGGTGAACCCCCAGGAGCCAGGAGAGGGAGAGATGGGCAGGGGGCAGATGGAGGGAGCATCCATCAGCCAGGGAGAGTTTGGGGGGAAGTAACCAGGTGGGGGAGGGGTGGAACAGGATGGAGGGAAGAACTTTATAAAAGAGTCAGTGGACAGCAGAGTTAAAAAAAGAGGATGTATGAGTGAACTGTAGGGCCTATAATGAAGACCAAGTATAGTTGTGTACTGGGGACAGATTTTAAAAGTAGAAGTCAGAAAAGAAAAACAGATAAATGATAGTGAATAATTAGGCAAGTAGTTAGATAGGTATTAAAACAGTAGAAGTAAGTAGAAAAGAATGTATGGGAAAGGTAGGATGAGAGAAAAAGAGGGAGAGAAGAAAAGTTATAAAGGGAGAGTTGAGCTTAAAAGGAGAATGGGAAGAAGGAAGGAATGGGGGAGGGAGCAAAGCAGGTCAGAGGGAGGAAGTAAAGAAAAAAATTAAGGTGGAAAGGAAGGAAAAGGGGAGGGTGGGCAGGGGTAAAGATGAAGGAAAGAAGGAATGTGGGAAGGGGAAGAAGACAATAAGGAAGTCAAATACAATTGTGTGTGAAGGGGATAAGATTAAAAAAGAAAGTTAATATGGTGACCACGCCAGCAGGGGAGGGCAGTTAGGAGGATCAGGCAGGCAGGCAGGCAGGCAGAGTGGTTAGGGCAGGCAGGCAGGTTAGTGGTTAAGAACCAGAGGTCCTGGATTGTGAGAGTCCCCAAGAACTCCATATTGGAGAGGGTGCAGGTTGGGCTGAGGGACCGCCCCTCATGCATGAATTTCATGCACCAGGCCCCTAGTCTTATATAATAAAAGACTAATATGCAAATTAACCAAACAGCAGAATGACTGGTCATTATAATACGCATTGACCACCATGGGCAAATGCTCAATGCAGGAGCTGCCTACTGAGGGTCAGTGCACTACCATAGGGGGAGTGCCACTCAGCTAGAAGCTCTAAGCCAGGCTCATGACTGGCAAGAGCAGTGGTGACAGTGGGAGCCTCTCCTGCCTCTGCAGCAGTGCTAAGGTTGTCCCTTGGGGAGCGGGCCTAAACCATCAGTTGGACATCCCCTGAGGGTTTCTGGACTGTGAGAGGGTGCAGGCTGGGCTGAGGGACCCCCGAGTGCACAAATTTTTGTGCACCAGGCCCCTAGTATTGTAATAACTGTGTATGGGATCAGTTGGGTACTAGAAATATCAGGGAGAACACTGTAAAGTATATGATTGCCTATTCACTATGCTGTACACTGGAAAGTAATATGAAAGAATATTGAATGTAAGTTATAATTAGTAAAATTTATAAATATTTTACAGATAATTTTAAAAGCACTTAACTTAGAGCCTGTTATTTAACAAGTGTTCAATAATAATAGCCCTATTAAAAGTAATAATAATATTTATTTGTAAGACTTTCATACTGTCTTAGTTCTCTTGGGCGGCCATAGCAAAATAACATAAATGGGTGATTTATCAACAACAGAAAATTATTTTCATAGTTCTAGAGTTTGGAAATCTGAGATCCTGATACTAGAATGGTCAGATTCTAGTGAGAACCTTCTCCCAAGTTTCAGATGGCTAACTTTTAGATATGTTCCCAAAATAAAGAACATATAAAGAGACATCTCTGATTTGATTTTAATCTGCATTTTCTGACTATATTCAGTGTTGATCATATTTTTATTTTGTTGCATATCTTTATGAAAATCTTGTTCATTTATTTCATTTAATGTCTGAGTTTATATTTCTTTTATTAATTCATAGATATTTTTTCAATATATTTTATTGATTTTTTACAGAGAGGAAGGGAGAGATACAGAGAGCCAGAAACATCAATAAGAGAGAAACATCGATCGGCCACCCCCTGCACACACCCCACTGGGGACGTGCCCGCAATCAAGGCACATGCCCCCGACCGGAATGGAACCTGGGACCCCTGAGTCTATAGGCTGACACTCTATCCACTGAGCCAAACCGTTTCTGGCAATTCATAGATATTTTAACATATATTCTGAATCTTAACTTTGGTTTCTTATATAGGATTTCAAATTATTAATTTTCTTTTAATTTTGACTATGATGCTTTTCCTCCTACAGAAGTATATATCAGTTTTTCTTCCTTATAGTTTTTGATTTTTATATCTAGCTTAATACAACTTTCTTTATTTTAAAATATAATAGTATTTCCCTATACTGGCTATCAATTTTAAATATCTCTAAAATTACTTTTAATTTACATTACTAGTGGTCCAGTGCACAAAATTCACCACTGGTAGGGTACCTAGGACTGGCGGGTGATCAGGGCTGATCTGTGGGGCAACCAGTGGGGAGATCAGGGCCCCCACTCACACCCTCCTGGTGCCACCCACTTGCCAGTCCTGTCCCCCACTGCTGCTGCTGGTCACCATCTGTGGGGCAACCTGCAGGGTAATAGGGGATCCCCGCCTTGACCTGGCATTGCCCGCTCACCTGCTCCACCATCCTACCACAGTCCTGCTCTTGTTGGGGGCCACCAGGGCCGGCAGCACCTCCATGGCCACCAGCTGCCAGTGCCATGTTGCTGATTCCTGCCATGTTCTGCACTGCCTCCTGGTGGTCAGTGCACCTCTAACTCCTAGTTGGTTGAACTCCAGCCCATGGGAACAATTTGCATATTAACCTTTTATTATATAGAATTAAAGAATAATAAAACTTCATAAATATATTTTTTCAACCAGTTGGTCATCTACTTGTTTCAATAATTTGTTTTTTCTCCCACTGATTTGGATTTTTGTTTGTTTGTTTGAAAGGATCTGACTATAGACCCCTTATTTAGTTCAATTGACTTGTAATGATACCACAATTTTATAGCTTTATTGTTGACCTTTGTTTTCATTGTCATGTGTGTTCTTGAGCATTTTATTTTCCAGGTGAACTTGAAAATCAGCTCAAGTTGCATAAGCACTCATTTAGAAATTTTCATTGGTATCATATTGAATTTCTAAATATATGTTGGGACATTTCACTTTCCTTATAATTTATTATTATAAGGTATTTTTTGTCTTTTTCAGTAAAGCTTTGCCATTTTATTAGACACATTATAGCCATTACTTGTTATATTTATCCCTAGATGCTCATATTAGGTAGGATTTTAGGTTGTAAGCAATAAAATTCCCTGGACAAAATAGGCAATAAAAACTTTTTCTAAGGATATTGGAGGCTTACAAATCACAATAGGAGCCTGGAAGATTGTTAATTTGCAATATCCAAAGTATTTTTGGAGTGCTAAGAAAAAATAAATACAATGACGCTGACCCAGCCAAAGAAAATCAAGCATGCACTCTGCTGTTATAATAAATCTAAGTCCAATCATTCTTTCTGAACCTGAGTCATGAGCAAGATTCAGAACTCTAGAGAGTCAATAGGCTGAGCTGAGATGGGCTACTCGTTCCCTCTATATTACAAGGAGTTGGGAGGAAGAAGTTTAGTTTTATTTTTTAAAATTTCGTTTTATTGCTTAAAGTATTACAAACAGTGTTAAATAAGTCTCCATTTTCTTACCCTGACCTTCCCCACTCCTCCCATATACCCCGTGTCTTGTGTCCATTGATTATGCTTATATGCATGCATACAAGTCCTTCAGTTGATCTCTTAAGTCCCCCTAACCCTCCCGAGCTTTTCAGCTATAGTTTGACAGTCTATTCAATATATCCCAAGAAACCAGAAACACCAATCAAAAAGGATATATGCATCCCTATGTTTATAGTAGCACAATTTACCATAGCTAAGATCTGGAAACAGCCTAAGTGCCCATCAGCAGATGAATGGATTAGAAAACTGTGGTACATCTATACAATGGAATACTATGCTGCTGTAAAAAAAGAAGGAGTTCTTAGCATTTGCAGCAGCATGGATGGAACTGGAGAGCATTATGCTAAGTGAAATAAGCCAGTCAATGAAATAAAAATACCACATGATCTCACTCATTTATGGATAATAAAGACCATTATAAACTGATGAACATAAACAGATACAGAGGCAGAAGTTTAGTTTTATTTATTTATCTATTTATTTTTGAAATATATTTTATTGATTTTTTTTTACAGAGAGGAAGGGAGAAGGAGAGAGATAGAGAGTAAGAAACATTGATGAGAGAGAAACCTTGATTCAGCTGCTTCCTGCACAGTCCCTACTGAGGATGTGTCTGCAACACACACACACACAAAATGTATACACCCTTGACTGGAATTGAACCTGGGATCCTTCAGTCCTCAGGCCAATGCCCTATCCACTGAGCAAAACCAGTAAGGGCAAGAAGTTTAGATCTTTTCAATTTCCACAATTGAAGTTGGATTTCTAGGATTATTTCCCAAAAAACTACATTACATGGAGAAACATTTCCCTTGGATAAAATGAGGGTGTGAGCAGTAAATGGGAAATTCTGTAAACTTCTGTTATGTAAGAATTAGGGTAGAAAAATTGCACAATTTATCACTATAATATTTGCTGGGATATAAGAAAACTACTAAATTTTATGTGGCCATTCTTAATGTTTTTATTCATTCTATAAAATTTTTACTTAATTTGTTGCATTTTCTAGACAAGCTATCATATTATTTAAATATCAAAATAAATAATGTAAATAATATAGATAACATAAATAATATAAATAATATAAATATAAACATATAGATATAGATATATAAATGTATCTATTTCTAAGATTGCATCTTAATTTTTTTCTGAGATAATTTTGTTTCTTTTTTCTTTTGTAGCTATTATTTTCCAAGTATTACTGCCATATAATCTAATAAAAGAGTAATATGCAAATTGACCATCACTTCCAGACACCTAAGCCACGCCCACCAGCCAATCAGAGCGGCTGTTTGCAAATTAACCAAGCCAAGATGGAGGCCGGCAGCCACGGAGCTAGAGTAAACAGCAGGCTTCTATTGCAACTGCCTGCCTAGGCTGGCTGAACCTCTGCTCATGATAACAATGTTTCAATTATAGAAGCCACAGAGCTGAAACAAACAGGAGGCTTTGTTACCTGCCTAGGCCTCTGCTCAAGGTAACAAAGTTTCAATTATAGAAGATAAATGAACCCCAGAATCCTGATTCCAGCCAGCCTCGCTGGGATCTTGGGTCAATGGGAGTTGTGGGCAGCCTGAAAATGGCCCTCAGCCCCTCACCCAGGCTGCCCAGGCACCCCAGTAGGGACCCGAACCCTGAAGGAATTGTGGGCAGCCTGAAAACGGCCCTCAATCTCTCACCCAGGCTGGCCAGGTACCCCAATAGGGACCCAAACCCTGAAGGGGCTGTGGACAGCCTGAAAACAGCCCTCAGCCCCTCACCTGGCCACACCCCAATGGGGTGAGGGTTCCCACTGGGGCGGGGGGGCTTGGCCAGCCTGCAAACAGCCATCAGCCCCTCACCAGGCACGCCAGCAAGTGGACATCCCCCGAAGGGTCCCAGACTGTGAGAGGGCACAGACTGGGCTGAGGGATCCCACCTCCCCCGAGTGCACAAATTGTTATGCACTGGGCCCCTAGTATTGTCTATAAAATTCAAATTTATAATAATAAAAGCATAATATGCTAAGTAGACCAGACAGCCAAATGACCTTCTGGACATTCTTCTGGATGTCCTTCTGGATGACCTTCTGGATGTCCTTCTGGATGATCTTCTGAACGAGGCATGCCACTGCAGCAGTGAGGGCTGAGCCCTTCGTGTGAATTTCGTGCATTAGGCCTCTAGTAGCCTCATAAGCTTCACATTCAAACAGATTTTCTAAAGCCCATCCTTCTTGTCTTCCAACAATCTTAGTCTCTAATGATAATCAATTTGATTTTTAATCTATCTTTCCTGATATTTACATCAATGTTTCTGGGCAATATGTCTTAGAACTTCTGCTAAATTTTCCATTTGAAGCAGAGATGAATGATTTCTCATTGTAGAGACTGAGGTTTTAGCTTATATAATTTATTCCTTATTTCCCTACTCTTATCTTCCCAATATATTTATAGTATAATTAGTTAAATTAGTATCACGTTCTTACACTAATCTGCCTAGGTGAATGCATTTTTTTATCCATAGGCAAAAAATGTAAAATATATATACATATATGTATATATATTACTCATATTCCTCTTCCTCAGAATTAATCATTTCCTCATTGCTTGTATTTACATAATTATCTCTTTATTCACCACTACTTGTTCCAAAAGCAATAACTTTCCAGCCACAAGTCATATTTTTTTCAGTACCCAAACACACCAAATAATATATCTGGTTCTTTTTAAAATTTTATTTCTGGTTCTCTCTCTCCCTCAGCAATTATCCTTTCTGCTTCAGTCTGGACTGGCTGACCCTCAAGTCTGCTGTAGGATAGTTATCCTGGAACTTTTAAAAATCATCTTTCTATATTTCAGATCCTCTTTTCTGAGTCCTGTATCTCCCTCTTGATTTACTTCTCACAGCATACTTTCTAAAATCTCCAAGGAAAGGGTATTTGGAAAATTAAATGTTAAAATTTTTATTATGTAAGAATTTAAAAGTGTCTCTAATCTATTTTCTGATGGTAATGGAATTGGATATGGGTAGAGGAAGCAAAATTAAAAATAATTCTCACCCTGACCGGTTTGGCTCAGTGGATAGAGCGTCAGCCTGCAGACTCAAGGGTCCCGGGTTTGATTCTGGTCAATGGCATGTATCTTAGTTGTGGGCACATCCCCAGTGGGGAGTGGGCAGGAGGCAGCTGATCAATGTTTTTCTCTCATCGATGTTTCTAACTTTCTATCCCTCTCTCTTCCTTTCTGTAAAAAATCAATAAAATATATTAAAAAAATAATTCTCATCGATATATAGAAGACATTGTTTCATTTCACTGTAGATCCAGATTGCTATTGAGCAAGCCAATGCCATTTTGATTTCCACTTCTATGATATGCCTACTTCCTGACCCCACTTCCATATGCTTTTAAAATATTCTCTTTATGCACAAGATTTTGAAATTACATGACAATGTACATGGATAAAAATTTTATTCATTAGTCATTCTTCAAATTCTTTCACTATTGAGATCTAATGTGTGCTTCTTACTTCTAGGAGGTTTTCTTGCTTTAAAAATACCAAATATATATAATACATGTTAATTTTATAAAGAAACATACATTTTTATCTCCACTTTTATACTCATTCTACTTCTCTTGGGTTTTTTAGCCACACCTAGTAAGTTTTAGCCAGCTCCACTGCCTTCCAAGTTTGCTCCACAACCATCTTTCAGTAGATGTCATTGTATTTTAGTGTTGTCCTTTTCTTTGTCTGCTTCTATTATCTAGACCTGGTGTGTCCTAAGAACTGATTTTATTTTATTTTATTTTATTTTATTTTATTTTATTTTATTTTATTTTATTTGCCAAAATTCTTTCTCTTCTTAAAAAAAAAAATCTTTCCTATTTTTCGGATTAGATGATAACAGAATGAAATGATCATGTGTTTATGCAAAATTCTATAGAGCTTCCTCCATCCCCTTCACTGTAGGGAAAGGTAAACTAATAGGAATTAGAATATCCATCATGCTTTCACAGCCATTAACAGGTGTGATGCTAATGACAATTCACTTAAAAACTTGAATTATTGAAACATAAATTGATTAGGCCAAAATGAATATCTGTAAACATCCAGGCTCTAATTGATAGCTTCTCAAAACAATTGGAAACAGGAATAAAATTGAGGTATTTTTTTTTTTAGTGTATTTCCAGTAGTTATTGACCTTTCATTCTTACATTTTATTTTTTCAGATTTTTTGTGTGAAGATGATTCTAAAAATATGACCTAAAAAAATTGTCAAAACACGTAACCCTCATGACCACCAAATAACCAAGTAACTGTGGGTTTTTTTTTTCATTTTTTCCAACTAGTTACTTGGATATCATATGCACAAAATATAAAGGAACAGTTTATCGAGGAATTTGTCGATCCTCAAAGTTGTGGTTTTAATCCCTTACCACGCCTGTGTTTGTCTTTGGTGACAATGCTGTTTTCCTTGTAATTCATGAACAATTTCTGCTCCCCTGAGGTTTTACTACCATTAATGTACACAGACTTTTTTTTCTTGTTGAAGTTTATGAGCTTTATGTTTGTTCCAAGAGAAGTTTGGATGCATATCTAAAGATGCATATCTAGATGGATGCATATCTAAGTATACATTTTCTGTGATATTTATTTATGATAGAAATGATTCATGAATCTGTTGGTTTAGTATCTTTAATTATAGGAATACATTACCAGTTTCAAAAAGGAAAATGATTCATCTGTCCACATTTTTCCTTCTGCAATGTTTCAAAATTTTCAAGGATATTAGAGAGCTTGGCCATTGAGCATGTAGCTATATCAATTAATACTAATACACAGTAACCATTACATATTAATTACTGAGTGGGCAAACTTTATTCCAGATATTTCATAATTCCTGGAATTTGATGATTGGAAAATGGATATCTAAGCATTTTTTTAAAGTTCTAAAAAATTATCTTTATTACTATGAACTGATGCCTTCAGTGATTACTCAAATTTAATTGAGAATAAGCAAAGTATTTTATACCTATGAGAGCTTATTACATGGATCCACAGTTGGGAAGAGCTAGTTCTGTCACCTCTGACTCTAAATTGAGTGACCTTCCTAGTACACCACAACATCTATCAGTTGTTATACTTATAATAAATGTTTATTAAGCCAAACTCCCATCTTTCAAGCCTTTTTTATGATGGCATAGGGCATCAGGTAATAGGAATTTATGTTTGAAAGTAAAGTATAAAAAATATTGGTGTTTAATAAATGTATGGTAAAAACGTTTTGCAAGATGGAGGCATAGGGAAATGTGGTACTAGGGACCTCTGACAACCACCTCAAAACTGCAACTAAACTAAAGAGCACCATCACTCAGAAATGCCTGAAGTGTAGATGAACAGAAATCATATAAGTAAGGATATAAAGAAGAAACCACATCGAAGCTGGTAGGAGGGGCAGAGATGCAGAGCATGCTGGTTCCACACCTACATGTGGTGGTTAAAAATAGGGAGGAATATCTCAGCTGTGAAGATTCTCTCTGAGGGACCAAGACTAACACCAGACCCACCAGCCCAAGATTCCAGTGCTGGAAAGACAAGTCCCATAACTTCTGGTTGTAAAAACCAGTAGGGCCCCTCCCTACCTCTCTGAAACTGATAAAAAATATTTTTAAAAGTAATATATTGATGTGTAAGGCACTGAGTCCAAGGGTAATATGAAAGAAATAAAAGAGCATTCACGCTTCTGCTAGACTTTTCAGTCACATCAGTTGACTCATCCTTTGTTGCAAATCATTAAAAATAGTGTACTTAACACACACAAATACTGAATGCACGTAAGCGCCATGCTGTAGAAATGGATTCTATCGTGACTCCTAAAGTTTACACAGGATATTTTAGAAGGTTCCTTTTTATATTGCAGCCAACATATAAACTATTTCAGCAATGTTCCTGAAATTATTGTATTTCTGCTTTTGGCTTTTCCTTTTAACCTTTTCTCACTGGACAATAAGAGCTAAGATCTCTTTGCAGAGGTCATAAAATGTTTTTAAAATTGCTCTGGTATGGTGCTGGAACCACAGGAAAAAAAACCATTTCTCTGAAATTTGGTATTTTGCTAACAAAACACAAGATTAGCAAATATGTCTAAACTGCTAAGATATTACATTGGAAGCAAACAGTCTTACAGCTTCTATTTTTAAAACCAGGATTGGAATTTTCTTGTGCATGTGTGTGTGTTTCAATTTGAAAATAAAACTCAGAAAAGATGGTGGCATAGGTGAACACTGGAATTGCTGCTGGGCACAACTATTACAAAATCACAATGAAAAGAAAAAACGGACACCACCCAGACCCACAGGAAGGCTGGCTGGGTGGAAATTCTACAACTAGAAAGAGACTGAGATGCAGAGGAGGTGCGGAAATAAAGTGCAAAGGTATGGAGGCACGCACGAAGGGGCTCGTGGAAAGGACTGGTGGCATTTTGTACTGGAGGGAAGCACAAGTTCCCAACAGCTCTGAACTTCAGTTCCAGGCAAGTTTCTGGGGACTCAGAATCATACGGGGAGGAGCTGGACTGTCTAGCACCATCTGGCACCAGAAGGAACTCCAGAGCAGCTTGAGATCCAGTGCCTCTTAGGGCAGGGCTGAGAATTGGCCATAGCTAGTTGCTCCACCCTGTAGACTCCCCGAGACCCCGCCCCACCCAAGCTGTGCGCAGAGGCTTTTGCATATAAAAGGCTGGGAAGCCTCAGGCAGAAGCTAAGATAGCACCTCCTTGGAGATACAAGAGCCAGCGTAACCAGTGGGCAGAGTGGGACCACCCAGTCTACAACTCCTCAGACTCATAAGGGATGCACTCAGGGGGCAGACTTAGTGGGCACCAAAGCCCCACTGAAGCAAGTCTTGCCCCATAGGGTGTCTCCAGCATAGAAGTTCTCCCACCATAGACACAGCTGATTAAAGCCACTCTGTCAATGCAGGGAAGCAACCAAAATGTGGAGACAAAGAAACAGGTAACAAATGACAGAAAGCAAATGGAAGAAATGGAAGAAAGCAAATGACTGGATATAGAGTTCAAAACCACGGTTATAAGGTTTTTCAAGAATATTCTAGAGTCTGCTGGTAAGTTTAGTGAGACCCTTGAGCATATGAAAAAGGACCATCTAGAAATTAAGCATACACTGACTGAAATAAAGAAGAATATACAGAGATCCAAAAGTAGATGAGAGGATTGCAAGAATCAAGTCAAAGATAAGAAAAATGAAGAAGCAAAACCCACCCAGCTGGAAAAGCCAAAAGAAAAGAGAATCCAAAACTATGAAGATAGTGTAAGGAGTCTCTGGAACAACTTCAAGTGTACCAACATCAGAATTATAGGGGTGCCAGAAGAAGAGAGAGAGCAAGATATAGAAAACCTATTTGAAGAAATAATGACAGAAAACTTCCCCTACCTGGTGAAAGAAATGGACTTGTAAGTCCAGGAAGCACAGAGAATCCCAAACAAAAGGAATCCAAGGAGGACCACACCAAGACACATCATAATTAAAATGCCAAGGGCAAAAGACAAGGAGAAAATCTTAAAAGCAGCAAGAGAAAAGCAGTCAGTTACCTACAAGGGGACACCCATATGACTGTCAGCTGATTTCTCAACAGAAACATTGCAGGCCAGAAGGGAGTGGCAAGAAATATTCAAAACGATGAATAGCAAGAACCTACAACCAAGATTACTTTACCCAGGAAGGCTATCATTCAGAATTGAAGGTCAGACAAAGAGCTTCACAGACAAGAAAAAGCTAAAAGAGTTCATCACCACCTGACCAGTATTATATGAAATGCTGAAAGGTATCTTTTGAGAAGAGAAAGAAGAAAAAGTAAAGATAAAAATTATGAACAACAACAAATACATATGTATCAACAAGTGAACCTAAAAATCAAGTGAATAAAAAAAAGTCTGATGAACAGAATAAACTGATGAATAGAGTAGAATCAGGGGCATAGAAAGGAAGTGGAATTTCAATTCACAGGGGAAAAGGGACTTGGGGGTGTGGGAAGAGACTGGACAAAAATCGTACACCTATGGATGAGGACAGTGGGGGGGGGGGGATAAGGGCAGTGGATGGGGTGGGAACTGGGAGGAGGGGAGCTATAGGGGGTAAAAAAGAAACAACTGTAATAATATAAGCAATAAAGATTAAAAAAAATAAAAAAGAAAAGAAAACTCAAATATTTTGATAGATGATAAGCAATACAAATTTTTACCACATAATTCTGGTATGTCTATATTAACATTAATATACATCTTTGACTTAATGACAATACTAAGATTGACATTTTACCAAAATAATTTTTTCAATCCACCAGAAAATTATAACAATTCTAAATTTGTATTCATCAAATATCTAGATTCAAAATACATAAGACTAAAAGAAAACTTTAAAAATGTAGAATCATATTGGAAGCCATTTTAGAAGAAGCAGAAAATGAATCAAGATTTAAAAAAAGTAAAACAGTACTCATAAATGTTGACATGGTAAAATAAATAGAATACTGTATCAAATAACTGGATAACATTCTTTTTAAATATGCATAAAATATATTCCAAATAGACTGTATCCTGGAACAGAAAGAAAATCCTAACACATTTTATAGGTTTGAAACTCTTCAGAGTATGTTCTTGCCCTATAGTTAAGTTATACAAAAAGGCAAAGGCAATATAAGAAAGTTTACTTGAAAAGGTTCAAATACGTATAACTAAGCAATAAATTTCTAAATAGCCCATTAGTCAAAGGAAATAACAAGTTATAAACCTGTCTGATGCTGTTAATCTGTGTGTAGTAGGAAGTGTCGAGGTTTAAATGTTTCTAAAAGACTAAAATAAAAACTTTAATATTAATGGTGAGTGTGTGCATCTCATAAAGCTAGAAAAATAAAAAGAATTAAATGTAAATAAACCAACAGAGAAGAAATAAAATAAGAGCAGAAGTCAGTGAAATAGAGAATAGAAGAAATTAACAAAGCTCAAAGCTGTTTGTTTTGTTTTGTTTTGTTTTTTTGAAAACACTAGTATAGTAAACGTAGAAATATATAGTGAGAGTTCTCCAACAGAGGACTTTCTGTCTAGCTGTAGGGAGTGTGGTAAGTAGAAAGCAGTCAATTCTTATCTCCTTTATGGTCTGCTCAAATGTAGAGAACTATTTGTTCTAAATCATAATTTTCCAGGGCAGCCCAGATCTTATCAAGGCAGCATATAAAATCTCCACAAATTCAACCTGGTATGGGGAAACGCTTGTTTAATGCTCTCTGCCATGTTGATCAAAGTTTTGGCAGGCCAACATCATAAAGTTGACCCTTAATACCAGTATACTATGAACATTGGTATTGGGAATGGTTCAAGAAAGCAGGTGAGAAGATAAATAATTTTTGAAGTTAGGTTTTGAAGTTGTATCATTCACCACCTGGCTCACAATCAGTATCCCAATGCTGGTAGGTGGAGCAAAGACAAACCTACCATAAGGTGGTTGTCCCGTTGTTAAACCTTTCACTGATAGTGGATTCGGAGAAATGCTGGAGAAAGGGGAGCACTAGTTACTCCTAAATATTAGATCTTTGAGATGTATATAGGAAATGGTAGCTATAAGAAGGACATACTTGTCTGGTTATTGCCAAACACCACTGATGTCCTACTGAAAGGTACTGAAGAGCTGAGGGAAGTCCTGGGCAATTGAGTTTTAGGTGTAAAAACCTTTTCTGCAATTAGTGGTAGAAAAAGCCAGGGATTGGCTCTCAGTCATACTGGCCAAGAGATGCTTCTGGCAGTAACATCACCACGGCTGCCCAAGGAGAACCCCAAGTTCAATTCAAACTTGTGTTGGTTGGTGATGGTGGGGCTGGGAAAGCTACATCCATGGAATGTCATCTGACTGGTGAATTTGAGGTATATAGCCACTCTGGGTGCTGAAGTCCCTCCCCTTGTGTTCCCATAAAGGGCCTATTAAATTCATGTGTGGGACACAGCGGGCCAGAAGAAGTTCAGCAGATTGAGAGCCAGCTATCACATCCAAGCCCAGTGTGCCATTATAATGTTTGATGTGACTTCCAGAGTTACTTACAAGACTGAGCTAACTGGCATAGAGATCTGGTATGAGTGTGGGAAAACATCCCCATCACGTTGTGTCGCCACAAAGTAGATATTAAGGACAGGGAAGTTAAGGCAAAATCAATGGTCTTCCACCGAAAGAAGAATCTTCAGTTCTATGGCATTTCTGCCAAGAGTAACTATGGCTTTGAAAGCCCTTCTCTGGCTTGCTAGAAAACTGATTAGAGACCTTACCTGGGAGTTTGCCACCAAGCCTGCTCTTGCCCTGCCAGAGGTTATCCTGGTCCCAGCTCTGGCAGCACAGTATGAGGGTGACCCAGAGGTTGCTCAGGCCACAGCTTTTCTGGGTGAGGGTGAGGGTGAGGATGCTGCCCTGTGAGAATGGGAAGCTGCAGCCCAGTGTCAGAGTCTAGTTCATAGGCATCATAATCATCACTGTGATGTCAGTGCAGAATAGAACCTGTGCTTGATCTCTGGGATGCTGAGAGATGAATGGACTTTGGAATAAATGTGGCATATTTATTTGAGAACATAGCTGTTTTCGTATTGACTTTCAGATATAAAACTGCTAGTCACATCACAATATTCAGTGGTAAAACCTTGCTTGTTAGTGTCATTCTCATTTCTTTTTCCTTCAGAATAAAGTTGTATTTCAGAAAAAAATAGGACCAAGTCTAAAACCAATGAGAGAGAACAAATTGAAACAGGGTTGAATGCCCACCAAGGCTATTCTATTATGTCAAGATTATTTACCATGGTTGGAAATCGTGTGGCTTTGGATGGAGACACCAGGGTGCATGCCAGGACACTTTTTGTCTTCTCAGAATCTTTCTGTGTCTACAAAAGAAGCACCCCATCGAGAACCAGCATGCCCCATTCCCCACTTTTCATTTTGAAGATAACTCTGAGGCTTTTTCCTATCAGTTATAAGATGTGCTCCAAGATCTACTCCCACCTTCCATCATAGCCACTATTTCCATAACTAGGGTTAAGTTGTTGCATAACTTCGGTTGGTGGTTCTATAAAAGAGCTATAAGAAATAGATTTTATATATCAATAGGTACTGGGGAAGTATGAATGGAACTATATTGTGATGGTGGTTAATCAAGGGGAAATAACAAAATCTTAACTAATAAAAGCGTAATATTAAAATTAACCGTTTCTCCGGGATGGGGGTAAGCCACGCCCACCAGCCAATCAGAATGGCTGTATGCAAATTAGCTCAGGCAAGATGGCGGCCGGCAGCCCTGGAGGCCAGTGCAGTGCCAGCGGTAGGTTGAGCGGGATGTGGGGGTGGGTGGGA
>PVJC01016329.1:17093-33982 GCA_004026665.1 Murina feae | reverse complement strand
TCTGGCCACTGGGTTGGGGCTGGCTCCTGTATCTTTAAGGAGGCGTTGATTAAGCCTCTGCCCTAGCTCTGATGCAGCTTGGGAGGGGCGGGGCCTCGGGGAGTTTGCAGGGCGGGGCGGAGCAAATAGCTATGGCGCTTCTCAGCCCGGCGCTGAGAGACACCAGGTCTCTGTGTCCCACGGTAATTGCTGCAAGCAATGCTGAGAGAAACCCGTTTTGGATTTCCTCCTGGTGCCAGTCAGTCCCCCTTCTCTGGGTGTCTGGATCCTTAGAAACTCACTTGGAACTGGAGTTCAGAGCTGCTGGGTACTTGTGGCTCTCTCCGTTTTGGAAAAGAACCGCGACCTCCGGTACCAGCCCTTCCCCGAGCCCGTGCGCGCGCCTCCGTACCTCTGTACTTTGCTTCCGCCACTCCTCTGAGTCTCAGACTCTTCTCTGGTTGTAGGATTTTCACTCAGCCAGCCGTCCTGTGGGTGCGAGTGGTGTCCGTGTGTTCTTTTCGAGGTTTTTCTGAAATAGTTGTTCACGGCTGCATTTACGGTGTCTACCCTATGCCGCCATCTTGTTTCTCCTGCAGTTGAGAATTCTAAATGATGTTGCTGCCACCTGTAAGCAGGATAGTTTAAGAGTTAGACAAATTTCAACTATGACTTCCCCACACCAGCTCCCTGTGTCACATTGCACATAGTGTTTTGGTGTATTAGGGTTCTTCAGAGAAACAGAACAAATGGGGGGTGTGAGAGAAAGAGGAGGACAGGGGAGAGAGATAGGGAGTGGGGAAGTGGAGATATTTTATTTTATTTATTTTAAGAAATTGGCCCATGTGATGATGAAGGCTGATATATTTGAAATCTGCAGAGCAGCTGGCACACTGGAGACCCAGAAAAGCGTATAATATTACAGCTTGAGCACAAAAGCATTCCCTCTTCCTTGGGCTACTATCTTTTTCTCTTCAGATCAGCAACTTAAGAGATGAGGCCCACCAACCTTATGGAGACTAATCTGCTTTCCTCAGAGTCCCCTGACGGAAATGTTAACTGTACTTTCACAGCAACATCTACACTGGACTTTGACCAAATATCTTGGCACCGTAGCATAGCCAGGTCGACACATAAAATTACCATCACACTTTTCTTCTTCCCAAGCTGTTCCAGAGATGAAGTGATTAGTGTACACAATGCGGAGCTCACACGTGGTACTCTGGTTACTCAGTGTTCTTAGGAACATAGTAATGGGTTTTCTGAAACATCTTGTATTTTATAGTTATTTCCTTAGGATAAGTTCCTAGAAATGGAACTGCTGGTAATAGTATTTTCTTGCTTTCTCAAAGAAGGAAAAAAATATGTCTTAGAGTCCCCTTCTAGTCTCTTTTATTATCCCTTCCCCTTCCTTCTTTATCTGTAACCATCATCCTGCCGTGTTTTTTTAGACTTTTACTATATTTGACATATCTGTAAACAATATATAGTATTTTTATGGTTTTGAAGTTAACTTAAATGTTATGCTACATATATATTTTTTGCAATATCTCATTTTGAGATTTAAGTTTGTGCATAAAAATGTAGTTTATTCAATTAACTATTCTTATATCTGAATAAATGTGCTCCATTTTCCTATTGATGGATCTCTAGATCTTTTCTGCCTTCCTCCCCTCATCCCCCAGCAGCAGATTTTCTCCTTTGCCTGGGAAAGACTTTCCTGTTGGGTACAAATCTGGAAGTAGAATTGGCAACATTGTTGACCAGTTGGCCCAAGGATTAAGCCTTCATGTCAGCCCTATTATCATACTTCTGTGCTCTTGCTCCTGTGTCGGCACTAACCAGTCCGTAGTAGTTTCTTTAGCAGGCCTAATTTCTTCCAGAGTATCATTGAGTAATGCATGAATGAGACACTGCAGGAATAAAGCAAACTGTCCTATTCACCTTCAACATACATTACTTTCTAAAAGTGTGTTGCACCATAGGATTGTGTCCTGCTGTGTCCTAGAGACATGGTCTGTGCAGTTTGACCCAAGGACAGCAGATTCCCCAAGAAGAAAACAAATACCCCACAGTCAAAGCTTTCTAAGAGGGATGTCATAGAGATCAGTGTGAATAATTTTTTAAGGTTTCTCTCTATACCATTTCATGCTCCAGGATTCTATCTTAGAACTTAAACTTTAGAGCAAATGACACATTTACCAATAATTTTATTCGCATAATCTAAAATATGATATACTTAAGTATGAAAGGAAAACTGTGGATTTGAAATAAATATAAATATTAATTAGGAATACCCAAACTCATAAGGCTTAAGGTGAAGACTTTCTTAGTCTTTTACACAAATGCACATGTACTCTCTCAGGAAAGAGGCCTTCCCACTGTCCCTCAGATCAAGAGATATAGACTAAAAGTCTGAAGCAGGAAGCTAAAACCAGCCTGGCTATACACAGATTTCATGCTGCATTTTGGACCTACATCTGGTTTGGTACAAAATGGCTTCATTTAGATTTTCAAATTGGGCTCCTAGGACCTCTCTAGATGTTTTCTGATCATGCAGAGGCTTCTAGTATCCCAGTACTTCGGTTGTATTAGGATATACTTGCTTTTTTGGTTCAAGTTTCTGAAAATATTCTGAAAAAAATGTTTTCCTGTGCCAATCTATGATGAATAATACTCACTTGTTCCTGTATAAACAGGTCAGGTTGTCAGCCCACAAAGTGGCAGCAGTGGCACAGATCCGACAGGTGACAAAGCAGGGCCATCCGCACAGGAGCCTGGCAGCCAGACACCCTCGAAGTCCATGCTTGTGGTCAGTGGAGGAGAGGGCTACATCGACTTCCGAATGGGTAAGCCAGTGGGTTCCGGGAGCTCGGCTTCCACTGGGTTCTGGGACTTGGACTTTCATAGTAAACCAGAAACCACTCTGAGAAATTATTTCTAAGAGCTTTTCTTTGAATTCTTTACTTGGAAAAGTACTTCACATATCTTTGCTTCCATCCACCCACCCTTCCTTCCTTTTTGGATTTCTTTTTATACCAGAGTGTATTTGTTTTGAACTACCTGATTATATTTCAGTTCAGAAAGTGGATTCTGCCTTTTTTTAAAAAATATATTTTATTGATTTTTTACAGAAAGGAAGGGAGAGAGACAGAGAGTTAGAAACATCAATGGGAGAGAAACATTGATCAGCTGCCTCTTGCATACCCCCTACTGGGGATGTGCCCGCAACCAAGGTACATGCCCTTGACCAGAATCAAACCCAGGACCTTTCGGTCCGCAGGCCGACGCTCTATCCACTGAGCCAAACCGGTTAGGGCTGGATTGTGTCTTGAGCCTTGTAAAGAATGCTCCTCTCCGCAGTTGGATATGGCTTTGAAAAGGCCACAGGGGTGGGTAAAGGAGAGCTTGGCCTGCGGAGAGAAATGCACGTTTTCAGGGGTCTTTCTTTCCCACCGTGTCTAGTTGACAGTATCAGTGTTTCCTTTCCCTGGCTAAAATTCAGGTGAGACACATTACAGACTTCTAGTAGATCAGTATTATAGCTTTGTCCATTGTACAAGTGTAGGGTTCTGCTTGAAGAATCTGGCCCTGGGCTGTGCCAGAATAATCCGCTCGGCAGCAGCAAAACCCCTGGATGTGCACCTAGAGCAGTATCTGTTCAGGACCTCATTTGTCAACCTCACCAAGCTACTCCTGGAAACACCCCTAGTCTGTCTGTGCCCCAGCCTCATTTCTTCATCTCTTCCATGCACTGTTAATTCCTTACCCATCCTGAACTTGAAAATCCTGGGAAGGAAAACCCAGCATATTAGGAGGTGACATCAGTGTCCGTGTACTGGTGTTGGTTACCTTTGACAGGACAACTTCACTGTCTGACAGGAAGTTGTTTGGGTTTAGTTTGTGGGGTCTATCTCCACACTTTCACAATTATAATTCTACTAGAGGCCTAGTGCACGAAATCGTGCATGGGTAGGGTCCCTAGACCTAGCCTGCAATCAGGGCCATCTTCCGCCCTCTCGCCAGTCCCCAGTCCTGTCCTGCCACCACCCACCCTGGTTCCCCATGATTCCCTGTGGTTCCCCGTTCGCCATCCTGTGATGGGAGCCTGTGGGCCAGGGGGACAAGGGGCCAAGAGGTGGTCAGTGCACCTCATAGCAACTGGTCGTTAGGCCATTATGGTCACTGGGCTTTTATTATATAGGATCTAGTCTCAGTTCTTAGCTTGAAATAGACAAATGTAGACCGGCCATTTTGGATAAACACAGAATTGGACAGCTTTGCCTTCTTAGCTCCCATTTCTGTAAACTGCCGTATGCAGACCTATTGGGATGAGTCTCCAACATGGTACAGAGAACTCATGGTTAAGATGTGGTCTAGAAAGTGAATTACCCTTTTCAGAAGTCAGGCAGGCAAAACTCCTGTTCGTGGCATTGCTCTCACCGTGTTCTCTGTGACAGGAGTCAGACAGGTTGTGTGCGCACTGTTGATGCACTGACCATGATCATCATGTCTGATGTACAGCGGCCTGCACATTCCATGCTCAACCTAACCTGAGTCTCCTTATCCTCCACCCACCAGGTGATGAAGGTGGAGAATCAGAGCTGCTGGGAGAGGATCTTCCACTTGAACCTTCTGTTGCCAGAGCGGAAAGGAGTCACTTGATAGTGTGGCAAGTGATGTATGGCAGTGAGTGAGCCCATGGGACACAGGTGGAGACGGGCATGCCGTCTCTTCTGCATGGTTCTTTCCCTTCCTCTTTATTTAATGCTCTCTTTGTGAAAAAAGATGCACCACATACTGTGTGAGCATTTCCCCCATTAACTTTACATTATAAAATCTGTCCCACTGTAATGATACAGGAACTAGCTGTTTTACTGCACCAGTATTATAGGCAATTTCAGTGTGTTATGAACAAATCAAAGAATGTTTACTTTCTACAAACTGGTGAATTATAGAAAGCAATCCGGATGTGGTTTATTCTGCCACAGCGAATGTCACTCACTTCATTTGATGGGGTCACTTTTTAGCTGTCACTAATAATGGAATTGATAGAAACAGTTGATAAGTGAAACTGTACCATTAAGTACAGTTGTAAAGTTTTTCCCCAATGTATTATAAAACTGACACAAATTAATATCGGGTGGATTATCAGGATTTACCTAAATGTCCCAAGAGGGCTATAATCTAACTGTAAATTACTTAACTTTCACTTTCAAGTCTGAAAAATCTTGTTTATATGGTATATAAAAACTTTGTTTTCATCAGATGGGGGGGGTTTTATATTAAAGAAATTAAGACTACACTATTTAAATAAATGTTTCCTATTTCTGACTTATTAGAGCTCTAAAGTTTATGAGGCCTGCTTCTCTGAATATGCTAAATTTTTTTTGAGGCTAGTTTCACTCATTTTCATACTAATATGTCTGAAAGTTTATACTTAGAAGGCTTAGAAGATAGGCATCAGCAGTGAGAGGATTTTTTAAAGAGGAAATTGTTTTGGATTCTTTGTATCAGAGGATGGTGGTGGTTGGTTGAGTTTTTTTCATGTAAAAAATTTAACTGTTTACTAATTGTTCTTGGGCTGCCCTAACCAGTTAATAGGAGTAAAGCTGTATTGGTGATGGAACGTGGCCTAACGGACTAAGAGAGGGACTTGATTAGAAACGGTCGTTTCTCTTGTTCTGTATGAAACTACAGAACCGCTTGCACTTGATATTTTGTATGTAAATGACACATTGGAGCTTTTATGCCCTCGTAAGATTAAAATGCCATCGTCAAAGAGGAAAACTATGAAGGGCAAGACGACAAACCATGGAGTGAACGTTGACACGATATCTTTTCACCCACAATGCCCATTTAAAAAGTAGAGTCTACCCTGTTTTTTAAGAACCATTATGCTGCAGTTTTTTCCCTCTCAAGCTTCTTGAAAATGTGTGATTTACCATTTTTTACTCATTAGTTTAAGCAAAGCTAAATATGAATGTAAGTGCTATTTTTAAAATATAAACCTGTTGGATAACGACCCCTTTTCAGGACTATCCAAGAGAAGAAAGCAGACACAGACCCGTCTCAGTGGTCTGCCAGGAATTGTTTTTCTGAACTGTCATGGAAAGGTAGTTGTAAAGAGTACACCTTGTCTTTGCTTCATACATGTGATGAGGGTAGATTGTAAAATACACGGGATCTCATGAGCGGGAGGAGGCCTTGGGGCCCGTTGGCCACGTGTGTGTGAGCACACTGTGTGCACAGGAAAAGTGTGGCTGCTGTCGAGTAGAAGAAAAACCTCTTGTAAAAGGATCATGTTCTTGCTTGAGCTGCGTGCTTTTCTTCCAGGACCCCCCATAACAGGTTCATATTCTTGTAGCCTTCACTTTGGTCAAGGCAGTAACTAGGGGAGAAAATGCTAACAAGTAAGCTGCTTGCAGGCAGCAAAGCAGTTGGTGTGAATTGCCTGTAGCTTGCACATCAAGGGCAGAAAAGAAGCTTGAGTACCTGGGGTTGGTCTCTTTGTAAAAAAAAAAGAAAAATTACCCCTGTGGGAAGAAATAAGGGATTCCGAGATTTTCCTCATTTTATTACGCTTCAGTTCTACGTGAGGCTGAGCCACGTGACACTGCCTGTGGTCATCGCCCCTTGCTGCTCTGCAAGAATGGTCGTGTGGTATCTATCAGCCTGGCACTTATGTGACTGTAAAGGCAGGCTGAACTCCCTGAGCAAAGGGAGGGTATTCTCTAGGAACTCAATTTTGAGAGCATTTTCCTCGAATTCCTGTGGATCTAAAATTTTAAAATAGGAATGAATATCTTAATAGCTGCAGCTTATTGAGAGTGTACAAGGTTTTGAGCACAATATATGCAGCACATAACTTTCCCAGTTAGTGCGTTTGCACAGAAGAGGCTGAAATGCCTTCCCTCGGTTGCTGTAGTGTTCCTTTCTTGTGAAGGTCTTCCCACATTGAGAACAGACCCTCTACAGTAAGGTGACTAGATTTTAACATTGGTAAAGCGGGACACCATTGACCTCTTGTCTGCCGAAAACCATATATTCCTTTCCCGTTCTCCCGCCGTTCCCTAGCTTGGGACAAATTGTTAAAAATCGGGACTGTCCCGCCAAAAGCGGGACGTCTGGTCACCTTACTCTACAGTGGCTGCCTTAGAAACACAATAAAGCAAAAACAGTTGTCATATAATGTTAACTGTACTAAAGAACGCGTCTTACAAATGCTGTGGAATTGAATATTTATTTCCTTGTGAGTATTATGACCGTTACCAAAGGACTCAACCAGATTTAGGGCTCTTCTTCATTGATCATGTTGGTAACATGGGAAGAGCAGAGAGAATTAAATGTGGAAATCATAAATGCTTTTCTAACAGGGTTATGCTGTTTTATAACAAATTGTCTTTCTCTTTAAAAAATTAAGTTGTTATTAATGTCATACATTTCTCAATATTTGAATATATATTTTAACCATTTTATGTTCTAACTTTTATGTTCGGTTTTTGTCCTAGACGTTTTATCCAGAATTTTACTTGCCTCTATAATCCGAAAAATGGGTTCTAGATTGTTCTACTTTCTGTCTCTTGGAGGCTGAGGCTTCATTTCTCTGAGCAAAAAGCTCATTTAGCAATGTAGTTATTTCAGTATTTATTTCTATTATGGAATCCCTGGGGTTCAGAATGTAACTTTGTACATGAAATATATATAAATATGTATATGAAACAGTATGAGGTCCGGTGTATTTTGTTTGTCTTTGCCTTTCCTAGGAGTCTGAACTTGGTTTTTATTTGAAAGTCCAGTAATCTTCCCCGATCAAACGTGTCATTTCTGGGGGACTGCCGCCATTTGGCACTAGCTGGAAGTGAGCCATGGGAAATACACGAAGGACACACCTGCTGGCTCACGTGTTCACATGAGACGTGAGTAATAGACACTAGGGCTTTCTAGAAATGTGGGTGTGCTGAGTAACACCCCACACGTGATACTATGGCATGCCATTTGCCAGATCACACAGTAGTAAGAAGCAGGTGCAATGCAGATATGAGTGAGCAGTGTGCTTATTTGGGGCCCACTGGCCTGGGAGAGACTCCTGAAGGAAGGATGATTATAAAACGAATCATGTGGTAGCACTGTTCTGTGCAGTGGTATTGAGAGTAATCCAATGTATTTTGTGTACAGAAATGGGAGTTCCTGATGTGATGGTAAAAGGTAGCCCTGATGGGCATGTGAAGAGGACAGTTCGCTAGACAAAAGCACAGCCATCTACCCAGTGAGGTTGGATGCTCTAGACTAGAGTATAATTACCTGCCTACCCCTTAGTCCTCTGGAGCCTGCCGAGTCATTGTTATAGAGACAGGTGAATTGTTTCCAGCCTCATTCAGTCATCGTCCTGATCCAATGAGAAGCTAGAGGAACATCATACGACAGGAAATGCTCATCCTGGTTGTGCTGTCCTCCCCACTGGAATGGTTGCCTGCAGTCCCACCCAGTGGCACAGTTGTCTTTCACACAGATACTGCGCAAGCCCCCAAGCTCTTCCTGGTTCACCCCAGGCCTCCTGTCCCGTGTAGGCTTGCGAGCCCTGACCATCACAGAAGACACGGACCTTAACTTTCTGCCGTGGCCAACTAGTTAAAAAAGGCTTTGCAGTTAGAGCCCTTTTCAGAAAGCTTTAAATATTTGGTAATGACTGCAGTTCGGTTTTAAAGTCAGTTCTTGTACAGACACAGTGGAATAGAGGCAAAGTAGGTTGTAGGCCTGTCCAGGCTCTGCCCCTGCAGTGACTCTAGACAAGTCACTAATACAGCACCCCAGAGTCACCCAGAAAGGCATCAAACTCCACCAGACCTACTTACCGGGTCAGATCCTCGTGGGGTCTGAACCCAGGCATCTGTGAGTGTCCTAGGGAAGTGTGCTTTGTGGCTAAGGTTGAGGGATCCTGTTTAACATCCTCAGACCTTAGTTTCTTATGAGTTAAAGGAGGGGGCTTGTCCAGATTATCTAAATCCTAGCTCTAGTCCTCTCTGGCTCTGGCCCTGGCTCTGATTTGCCTCGGGGAGTTGTATGCTCAGTTGCCACCCACACCTTCTGCAGATCCAGGTTGCCCAGTTCCCTAGGAGGCCCAGGTATTGGGTGGGTGGGATTTGATTACTTAGAATTTCCAATTTATCAGAATGACTCTGTACAAAAGAGCCAGATGGTTTAGCTCCTTTCTTTTATGACCAAGCAGAACATTGCCTCCTACCCACAGGAATAAAAAAAAGTAGTTACAATTTTATTTGAAGCTGTAAAGGAGAGGTGGACCAACCAGTCCAGCTCCCGGGGGAGGGGGGAGGGGTTGTGGACACGGAGGGGAGCAACTTTGTGTGAAAGCCACAGTTATCAATCTGGCCAGGAGAGGGGGGTATGGTCTGAAGCACCGAAGCTAGTTCCAGCATGAAATTATTTCCTCCTTTCTCTCCTCTAAGGACTATCAGCTGTCTATTTGGGAAAAAATTTCCCAGGTGATTCTGATTCTTGCCCTGGGGAACGAAGAGCAGCCCAACTGGATTCACAAACATCTGTTTTTCCAGGAGACAATCTTCATCCATTCTTAGCTGTCATTGCCAGTTCATGGTGACCTGCCAGCAGGCTCTCCCCAAGCTCAGCCTAGTGTCCTTTCCTTTTTAGTTCATGGGTAATTGAAGCTTATGGTACTTTGAACGTATTGCTACATTAAAAGCTTAAAGAGAATATTCCATCTCCCATTCATAGAAGAAAGCCGTAACTCTTTAGTTGTGATCATGACTAGCTTGCATTTGCAAAACATCTCATAATTTTTCTCAAAGTCTTTGCTTCATAAACTCAAAGGTGACTTACAGAGCAACCCTTGGGAGTGTGTGACCATCTTCAGGATCTAGAGGCCTGGTCACAGGAGGGGCCCTGCCCTTTGGCAAACAGGCCCAGCTGAGGTGAGTAAAGGCCAAGGTCCTCGCTGGGGAGAATAACCAGTTACTACTAGATCGCAAGTCAGGAGACCTGGTTTGAGTCCTGGGTCTACTGTTTAATTTTGTGGCCCTTCACTAGTCAGCTGTTGTTTCCTTACTATGAGGAGAGTAAAACCCTGGCCCGGGTTCTTGTGATGGCTGAGTGAGACAGTGAGGTGGTAGCAGCCGGCACACCACCTGCCTGCCCCTTGCAGGCTCAGCAGCAGCAGAGGTTCCCAGGAGCCAGGTGTGTAGGGTGAGGAAGACCCTCAGGGAGACTGGGAAGGAGACGCTTGCAATCAAGTGTTAACGGCTGTAAATGGAAGCAGTAGTTAACACCTGAGTGGTATGGTATCTGCTTTGGCTGTTTTGTAATGTGGTGAAAATAGAAAAACCCTTCATGCTTATTTAACACAGACAGTTCTTATTTAAGTCTGTTTAGGAAGCAGAGGTGTCTTGCGCCCCTCAGACCTTTCAGGGGCCCCACCAGCCTAATGTGGGAACAAGGAGTGTCCCGTGGAAATTAAACATAGAAGGGGACCATATTCATTTTATTCCTGTGCAGGCACAAAGAGGGTCATACTGAAGCATGAGAAAATAAGGGCAACATTTTTAGGTGCCATCAAAGCATACTTATTCAGTATCTGTTGCTCATAATGCTAAAGGTATGACAATTACACTCCTAGTCACTGCTTACAAACAGAGAACAGACATATAGAACTAAATAAAATATTAACAGATGCACCGCAAGGTGTGGAATGGTAGCAAAGAGGTTATGGGCTTCCTACAAGATTAAACTTAGCATTGCTCTGCCCACGCAGGAGTGCACACCCATCTGCTGCGATGGATGCGGGACTCCCAGGTGCAGACACCCAGAGAGGGAGCTGTCTTTCAGAAACGCGCGGTTCCTCCTCGGGAGGCCTTGATGTGGCGTCTTATTCACAGGAAGCGAGTGTTAGTTTCCTTCCCCGTGAGGCCTCAGTTGATTTTCTTACTGTCCTTGTCACCCAGCTTCCTTTCCCTTACCTTCGCCAGCCCAGCCATGAAGCTGCGGTGGAACAGGCCTTTGCAGGCAATCTCTATCTCTGATTTGGAGAGCGTCCTGGAGCTGTAAGAAAGAAACTAGGAGCGAAAGGTGGGCATGTTCTTCCCCAGAAAAGATTCCAGTGTCGGCCCTTGGAGGCATCTCGAACCTTCGTCCTTGCTGGAGGAGCCTGGCTGGCGAGGAGCAGATGTTGGGCAGATGTCTCTAGGCTCCCTGGGCTCTGCCCAGCTGGGTTCATCACACCCTCCTAAGCCCCATGTGAAGGCTGTGTTTCTGGGGCCTCCAGAGACGCTATAAGAAGAGCCTGAAGTCAGCATTTCTAAAGTCAAGTCATGATGAAGAAGTGGTTCTAGCCCCTCCCTGCCACATCACGAGTCCTCTGCCCGGACGGACAGATGGACTGGCTGCAGCTTTCTCATCTGTGGAAACAGCGTGGCTCCGGGGAGCAGCACCAGGCCACTTCTAGGGTTGCATTCTTTAAGGGTGGCTCAGTGTGCGTGTAGCTGGGGTGGTGTGGACTAGTAACCTTCTTGCCCAGCCAGATCCTTCAGGGAGGGGACTCCTGTAGCCTGAACCACTTGGTACAAACCAGCTGCTTTGAAGCCCCCGTTTTTCCCTGAGGCATCAGGCGCCCCTCCCGTGAGTGGAAGGAATGTGTCTTAAGGAGGAGACAGGCTGTTGAGTTCCACCCTGCAGTTCCCGCAGGTGCCCAGCTTTTCCTTCTTGGACCTGGGAAGAAGTCCCAGAGCCTCAAAGTCTGCTCCAGGGTGGCAGCTGAGGCTCCAGGAGCTGCTCCCAGAGCCCCTGTGACATCACTTGGGAGGAAAAGAGAAGAGCTGAGAGGTGACACTTCATTAGGGAGATCCGTGGCTTCCCAAGACCACCCCCTTCCCAAAGCAGAAAAGAGGTCGGGGACCGGGAAATGTACTTGTTTGGAAGCTGCTTTGCTGAGAAGTTGGGCTCGGCTCCCTTTTGAACATGGATGGTGCTGTGGTGGGTGGTGGTGCAGTGGTGGGTGGTCATGCAGTGTTGGATGGTGGTGGGTGGTGGGTGGTGATGCTGTGGTGGGTGGTGATGCTGTGGTGGGTGGTGGTGCAGTGTTTGGTGGTGGTGCTGTGGTGGGTGGTGGGTGGTGATGCTGTGGTGGGTGGTGGTGCTGTGGTGGGTGGTGGTGGGTGGTGATGCAGTGTTTGGTGGTGGTGCTGTGGTGGTATTTGCACCCAGGCGGCCAGCCCCTCATATCTCCCCTTCATTCTCCCTGGGCCATCATCCCAGCAAAGGCCCAGCCAGATCAGAGTCTGCCCGGGATCGGACTGCACGGGTGAACTAGTCCACTCGACTGACAAGCATGCTGAGGCCCAGAGCAGCTATTCAACAGCCACGGTTGGACTAGAATTCAAGCCTCTTGGTTGTGCTGGTTCTACTGGGCCACCCCCAGATTCTCGTAGCCCTGAGTTCTTTCATTCCCCAGCCTCCCACCACGGGACGCAGAAGGAAGGCAGAGGAGGTGCTCAGAGCTGGGGCCTCTGCTGAGGTGAGAGGGGCTGGTGGGGGTGAGGGAGCCATCTAACCAGGGGAGTACAGTAAAGGAGGGAGTTGCTGCGGCAGCCACCTCTGAACCAGGCGAGAGGAAATGTCACGGAATCGGCTTAGCGAGTTGCTTCCATAGAAACGTCATCCAAGGCCAATAAGAAATGAGTTGCGTAACTCAGCAGGTCACAGCTCTGAGCCCTGTATAGGCCGTCCATCCACATTGATTTCCTGGGCTTTATAATGGCTGCTGGAAAGGAAAGAAGGAGGGGTGAGGGTTAGAGGGAGAGAAGCGAGGTGACTGGAATAAATCGCTCCACCCCAGTCTCCTGGCCCACATGCCCCCCCACAGCTTATCCTGGGGAGCTGCCGAGTGCCAGCGGCCAGGAGGCTTGGACCCGCCCCATGCTGCTCCAAGCAGCCTCCGGCTTTAGGCTGCTTTCTCGCTGGCCCTCAGTTTTCTATTCTGTGAAATGACAGGTTGGACAGAAGAGTTCTAGGTCCCCTTCAACTAAACAGGAGCAAAAGGGGATTACGACTTGTTGCCTCAACCCCCACCAGAGTTAGTTGGGGAGAAGGAGCTGCTAGCACATTAATGGGGGTGGTGAGGGTCCAGCGGGGAGAGAGAAGGCTGGTCAGCTTGGGGGGAGCAGGGTTGTTGAGCCAATCTGGGTAGGCAGGGAGCCTGGAAGAGCTCGGGGTAAAGGACCCTTGCCACCTTCCTCCAGCTTTCACGTGCTGAGGTCCAGAGGTGGCCCTGTGTCAGGACACGGCACATGTGCACACATGTGCAAGCACACGCACGCACACACACACCCCTGGAGAGGAGGGCAGCTCACAGCATTTGCCATCCTCAGGCCTTGAGAGAGCTCAGGGTTGCTCCCAGGCCCTGAAGTGGGTATAAATGTCTCAAACTCCAGCTGACAGGCCCCCACCCCTTGGGGACAGGGAGACTCCTGCCACCCACACACCACTCAGAGCTTCTTCCTTACCGAGCCTCCTGTGCAAAAGTCCAGCCCAGGTCCCACCAGCGGGGAATGCAATGCAGAGCCGGTGGGGGAAGGAAGGGCCTGGAAGAGAAGTAGGACATCGGAAAAGCATCGGAAAAGGACAGGGCAGCTGGGTGGGAGCTGGAATAGCCAGAGGGACGGGGGCCCTTGGGAGGAACCTTGGGTGAGAGGCAGCGGGGCTCCTGGCCCCTCTCCTCAGGAGCCTGGGCCCAGAACTTTGTTGATGGGGTCAGGCCTTGGGTGCACAAGATAATGATTTTGCATGTTCATTTAGGAGATTCTGCATCAGTTTAACACTTGGAAATATTTTTTTAAATATTTTTTCATTAATTTCAGAGAGGAAAGGAGAGGGACAGAAAGAAACATCAATGATGAGAGAGAATCATTGATTGGCTGCCTCCTGCACGCCCCCCACTGGGGATCAAGCCCATAACCTGGACATGTGCCCTGGTCACCTCCTGGTTCATAGGTCGATGCTCAACCACAGAGCCATGCAGGCCGGGCAACACTTGGAAATATTTTCTCTGCTGCGAAACATAATCTGAACTCAGCAACACTGAACCTAATGAACAAAAACATTAACTAAATCTTTTGTCAGAAACAGTTCTCCTGAGATGCTCAGAAGAGAATTTTGGTGCCTTGGAAATAAATAAATGAACAGAATTTCAAACAAAAGGTAAACTGGAAGTCATGTGGGGGTCATGTGGAAATCACACAGAGTCTATAGCTCAGTGAATTTTTTCAACATGAATATACCCTCGTAGCCAACATGAAATCTCTTGATCTTGCTGTGTTTTTTTTCTGCCCCAAATACAAATTTCACTAAATAGCACTAAAGGGTAATTTGTCTTTAGTCTCTTTAAAGGGGCAGCAAAAAAGGAAATTACACCATGCATCGTTCCGTAAAGACCTCCTTATAGAAGCTTCTCTCCACCCAAATCTCTCTCCCTCTTCCCTTCCATTCATTCCTTTCAAAAATATTTACTGAACAACTACCAGATTAGGCGCTGAGTCGATACTGATAAACAAGACATCAGTACACCCTGGCAGTTAGTTTAGGAGATTCTCTTTGGTTTAAAAAAAGTCATGATAGAAGTTTCTCAGGAGGTTACCAAACCCTTCCTTATGCTGGAGACAAGTCATCTATCCTATATTTGAAAAGAATGTGAACAAAATGTACATTGTATGTTTTTTATATTATGTTCCATTATTACTTTTGTAAACAAAATATACATTGTGTGTTTCTCTCATTATGTTCCATTACATTGATCATTCATTAAATAAGTGGTTTTTGTTGCAAAATTCACAGGCAGGCCAGGGTTCCCGCTGGGCAGATGGCTTAGACCAGGGTCCTGCTTTGGTTGCAGGAGTGAGTCACCTGGGAGTCACCTGGTGGGATGTATTGATTGGAAACATTGATTGCAAATTTTTCCTCTCTACCTACTCTGAGATTTACCCAGCACTAGATCTCAAATCCTATGCTGCCTCTATTGAATCTGTTTATTATTTGGGGCTATATATATACTTTATAACATTTAGATGTACTTATCTCAGTAAACATATGCCAAATACATTTTTTAAAACAGGTACCACTCTGTGATGATAATTGCAGAAGTTAGGTATCCTTAAAGGAACACCACAAATGGTGAGTTTACATATGCACACATAGTCTATTCAGCCCATGACGTTGCTATATAAGGAAAGTATTCCTGGACTTTTACATTTTTACTCCACTCTCATTGTCCCTAAAGTCCTGTACCAGAGAGTCCTACACAATCAAGAAGGGAAACCCAGCAAGAGTTTTACTCTGAATGACAACGTAGTCAGATGTGTCATTATTTCAGATTATAAAGTGAGAACTGCTGAGTCCTGCTTCTACTGATGCCATCAAGGACCTGGAACGGCAATTTTGCCTTCACTTCCACACCCCCTTTCCTGCGTGTGCAACGCTGTTAGACGCTCCGAAAACATGGCTTCTGCAAAATCAATGTGCAAAGCACAGCACCCGACACAAAGCAGCCGACGAACTTCTGTCAAACATGAGGTTGAATGAAAACATCACGCTGCTGTGCTACCAGCCACACTAGCAACTTCCCTGACTTCCTGCCACAGCCCCGGAGAAGTGCTGGGTGAGTCCCTGGGGAAAGTAAACAAACAAATATAAGCAGTTTCCTTTATGAAAGCAAAGACGGCACACGGAGCAGGTCCAGCCCTAGTTTAAGACTTTTTTTCAGGTTTTTTAATTATTGCTTAAAATATTACAAAGAGCAGTACATATGTCTCCTTTTTTTTCCCCTTGACCTTCCCCTGGCCTCCCCTACCCCCCCAGTGTCTTGTGTCCATTGGTTATGCTTACATGGATGCATACAAGTCCTTTGGTTGATCTCTTTCCCCTCCCCACCAACCCTCTCTGGTCTTCCTGCTGTAGTTTGACAGTCTGTTTGATGCTGCTCTGCTTCTGTATCTCTTTTTATCAGTTTATAATGGTCTTTATTATCCATAAGTGAGTGATATCATGTGGATTTTTCTTTCATTGACTGGCTTATTTCACTTAGCATAATGTTCTCCAGTTCCATCCATGCTGTTGCAAATGGTAAGAATTCCTTCTTTTTTACAGCAGCATAGTATTCCATTGTGTAGATGTACCACAGTTTTCTAATTCATTCATCTGCTGATGGGCACTTAGGCTGTTTCCAAATCTTAGCTATGGTAAATTGTGCTGCTATGAACATAGGGATGCATATATCCTTTTTTTTTTTTTTTTTAAGAAGTTTTTTTTTTTTTAATATATTTTATTGATTTTTTTTACAGAGCGGAAGGGAGAGGGATAGAGAGTTAGAAACATCGATGAGAGAGAAACATCGATCAGCTGCCTCCTGCACACCTCCTACTGGGGACGTGCCCGCAACCAAGGTACATGCCCTTGACTAGAATCGAACCTGGGACCCTTCAGTCCGCAGGCCGACGCTCTATCCACTGAGCCAAACCAGTCAGGGCCATATATCCTTTTTGATTGGTGTTTCTGGTTTCTTGGGATATATCCCTAGAAGTGGGATCTCTGGGTCAAATGGCAGTTCCATTTTTAAATTTTTGAGGAAACTCCATACTGTCTTCCATAGTGGCTGCACCAGTCTGCATTCCCATCAGCAGTGCAGAAGGCCTCCTTTTTCTCCACATCCTCTCCAGCACTTGTCGTTTGTTGATTTGTTGATGATAGCCATTCTTACAGGTGTGAGATGGTACCTCATTGTTGTTTTGATTTGCATCTCTCAGATGATTAGTGACTTTGAGCATGTTTTCATATGTCTCTTGGCTTTCTGAATGTCCTCTTTTGAAAAGTGTCTATTTAGGTCCTTTGCC
>PVJC01016329.1:0-16993 GCA_004026665.1 Murina feae | reverse complement strand
TATTAAACATTTATCGGTGATGACATTGGCAAATATGTTCTCCCATGCAGTGGGCTTTCTTGTTGTTTTGTTGATGGTTTCTTTTGCTGTGCAGAAGCTTTTTATTTTGATGTAGTTCCATTTGTTTATTTTCTCTTTAGTTTCCAATGCCCTCGGAGCTGTATCAGTGAAATTGCTTTGGCATAAGTCTGAGATTTTGTTGCCTTTAAATCCCTGTAGTATTTTTATGGTTTCCCGTCTTACATTTAAGTCCTTTATCCATTTTGAGTTTGTTTTTGTATACAGTGTAAGTTGGTGGTCTAGTTTCATTTTTTTGCATGTTATCTGTCCAATTTTCCCAACACCATTTATTGAAGAGACTGTCTTGACTCCATTGTATGTTCTTGCCTCCTTTACCTAGTTTAAGATTTTGAAAGTTGGTGGGATCAGGCCTGGGGTGGGGGGTTCAGGAAGACCCCGATCCCCCAGCTTGTGAGCCTCTGCAGAAGGTGGGCAGAGGCAGGAAGGCCTGCAGCTCCCGGCATCCCTGGGAGGGGGAGGGAGAAGGGATGGGCAGGGAGATGGGGAGGTGTGCTGTCAGCGTCCTCAGCCCTACGAGGTTGGGGGGCAGTGAGGAGGTAAAGGTCGCCTGTCGTGTGTCAGGAAGAAACTTCCAATCCAGACGAAATGTCTCCCCTTCGGAGAGGCCCTCGCAGAGGAGGCAGCTCCTACCTGGAGACTCAAAACAGTTCCCTTTATTTTTATTATTTTACATTAAAAACAATTTTCAGTCACCGTTTACATTCACTATTTTGTATTAGTTTCAGGTGTATGCCTAGTGGTTAGACATGTATGATGAGTCTAACACCCATCTGACACCACCCACAGTTGATGGTTACTGACTGTTTCTCCTGTGCTGCACTTACAGCCCATGACTATTCTGTAACCACTGATTTGTAATCCTAACTCCACCTTTTCCACCAGCCACCCATCCCCTCCCACCTGGCAGCCGTCTGTCAGTCTGTCTGTCCTCCACATCTCCAAGGCTGCACAGACGCTTCTATGAGGGTCTTGGATTGTACTCAGCCAGTCCTTGGAATCATGGTCCTCTCCCCTCCCCTCCCCTCTGCACGCCCTCCCCCCTCCGGAGCTGCCTCCTTCCAGAAACAGCTGCGTGTCTGGGCTTGTCCGAGTGGGTCAGCTGGGTTTCCAGACGCAGACAGGAACCCGACCCTCACCCCAGCCTGACCACTGCTGATGTTTGTTTGGGAGGTGCTGGTGTCCCCCCATTAAACAGGTGCCTGAAATGGAGATGCAGCGGGGGAGGGTGGTGTAATCCCCCAGGCAGTGCCAGACGGGGTCTGAGGGCCCCATCTCTGTCCATTGGCTTCATCTTCCCCTCCCACCATAACCCAATAACCTATCCTGGAGCTAAGCGGGTTAGCCAGCAAAGCAGAGCTCAGGGCCTGGGTGTGGGGATTCTGATCTGGGCGCAGCAGCCCCCCCTCCCCCCATCCTGGGGAGAAGGCGGTGGCTCATGGGGCTCCCATGTTTGTAGAAGAGACATCTGAGCGCACAGCTGCTGAGGCTGAGGAGCACCAGGTGCCAGAGCTGAGGGGCAGGAGGGCTGGCCATTCCTTCCCCTGTCAGAGGCCATCTCAGCGTCCCCCGCCTCTACTGCGCGGGCTGCTGCTGGACAAGCCCTCCTGCCTGCGGGGTCTCCCTTTCTCAGATGCAAGTGGAAGGGGTGGCCCCGTTTCCCACAGACGCACCTTCTAGAGGAATGGGCTCCCCCTCCCAGAGCCGCCTCCTCACCGAAAGGTGGCTAAGTGAGCTCCTGACCAGTCTAGACGCCCAGCCCTGACTGGGGAGGCAGAAACCCCAAGATCATCCCAGAAGATTCTCATGTGATGGTCACTGCATGTGCCCACCCCGTCCCTGCCCACCAGCGGGGTGTCCTAGGCCAGGAAAAGGCCTCGGAGAGAGGGACCCCGGGCCAGCCTGGGGCAGGCACGAGGCCTGTGACCCTAAGGTGGGGGGGGGGGCAGGGGATGGGGCTGGCATTCCCCGCTGGGCAGACGCTCAGACAGGGCTTTGCCACCTCAGTCGGCATGATCGGCTTTTCTGTGTGGCCTGTGCTGTGCATTGAGGATATTTAGCAACAGGACACGCATGCCTCTCCCCAGTCTTAACCAAAAATGCCTCCAGGAGTTGCCAAATGTCCTCAAGAACAAAACCCACCCTGTCTGAGAGCTGCCATCCTAGACGACAGGTGTCCAAGGACCTGGGTTATGCTCTCCGGCTGCTGCCTTTGTGGGGAAAGTCCCCTTGGAAAACCTCTCCCCCGAACAAGGCTTCCAGCTTCAGTGGGATGCCAGGTGCTCGTCCACCGAGTCGCTGTTAACACCTGCTTTACCAGGAAAATGCCTGGACGGAAAGACACTGAGTCAGCCACCCTCATCCCTCCGACCCCCACGCAAGCCCAGTGGGGACTGGAGAGAGCGGGGGCATGATTTGGAGAGGGATGTGAGGGTGGGGCTGTTGGGGTAGGAGGCACGTGTGGCCAGGCCCCCCCTGTAGGCCCAGCAGCCCCGAGGCAGGAGGCAGTGCAGGTGGGTTGCCTGACTCAGGCCGCCGGATGGACGTGGCCTGCAGTTGTCTCATCCCACAAGTTGTTTCCTGTGGCTGAGTGACCGCAACACCCTGACATACCGGCCCCTGTAGGCAGGTGGATGGACCCACTCAACTCAGGAGGTGGTCTTTGGTTCCGGGTTCTCGAATATGATGGGGGCATGGGGGAGGGGCTTCTGGACTCCAGGAACTTCCCCTTCCCCTTCTCTGGAACTCAGTGCCAGATGTCAGCTCTCTGGCCTCAGTTTCCTGGTCTGTGAAATGGCGGACACCGACGGGATGATTTGTAATAATTCACAGGCATTCAGTATCTCCTAGGTGACACAGTTTTTACATACATTTAATTTATGCAATGCTCTATGAGCTAGGGACTGTAATTATTATCCTCATTTTACAGCTGAGGAAGCTGAGCTCAGAGAAGTTAATTAACTTGCCCAAGGTCACACAGAGCCAGTAAGTGGAGGGAGCCAGGCATGTATCTAGGTCTGACCCAGCGGCACTGTTGTGCACGGCAGTGACAATGAGTACCCAGGAGAGGGCTGGCAGGGTGAGGAGGGGCTGCAGCTCGAGGAGGGGCAGGACCGTGCACCAAGGCAGTGTGGGGAGGAGCTGAAGATGACTCAGGTTTGGAGCCTGCGGGACTGGAAGGGAGGCGGTGCTATTAATAGAAACAGGGAAGTCAGGAGGAGGCGCGGGTTCAGGGCTGGAAGATGACAAGTGCATTCTTAGACGTGTTGAAGCTGATTTGCTACGAGGGGGACATTTAGGTCAAGATCCAGTTCAATTAGGAAAATTCAGCACCTACTGCCAGCAACTTCCAAACCTGGGCCTGGGCTAAGCTGTGAGGCTGCATCTGCTGCAGCCAGTGCCCGGCCCAAGTTCAAGTCCCACATCGACCGCTGGGGGGCGCCACTAGTGCACAGACCAGGGTGCACCTACCTGAGTCCCTGCTGTAGGGTAGACCCAGGGGAACAAGAAGGGTTCTACCGAGCCAGCCCTCATGCCCCCCTTCCCACACACACACACACACACACACACTTGGAGGGCAAAGCTTTCTTCCTTTTTCAGGGGAGGGAAGAAGGAGGGCTCACCAGCCGCTGAGCTGCAATCTCTCCATTGCCCCAGGCTCCCGCAACTGCCATTTCTCGGGATTTCTGTTGATCTTAGAACCTGTAGGAGTGAGACTGGGGAGTGGAGGGGAGCCCCTTCTCTGAGTGTGCCAGGGGACCAGCCTGGGGGACACTGCCTGTCCAGGCGCTGCAGGCTACCTCCGGAGGCCACAGAGCCCGGGAACCAGATCCCAGCTGTTCCAAACCGCGTGTCTCCCTGACATTTGCGTCAGCAGCTCTGCCCTTTGACTTTTAATTCCTGGGAGTGGAGGGTGGCGGCAACCTTGGCAATCAGGACTCATTATCTGCAATTCTATTCCAGCAGCAGTTATGGGGTTAGGCCTGGCTGCCTGCCCTCCCTCCACCTCCCACACCCCAGGTTTACGGCCTTGATCTCCATGGGCAGAGCGGAGGGCAGGAGGGGTTCCACTTAGGGGACACCTGCTCCCTTTTTCAGCGTCCCGAGGAAACTGATGCTTATCAAAGTGCGCTGAGACCCCAGAACCAAGGGGTGTCCAGGCTCTCACCCAGCCTGGCCTGGTGCTCCCTCAGGCCAGCGTCCAGCTGCATTGGGGCTTGCTGGGACAGGGGTCGGCCAGGCCAGGAGGTGCTGGCCTCGCAGCTGCCAGGGTTAGGGGTTCTCAGAAGGGAGGGGGTGGGTTGGCACTAAGAAGCCAGTAGGGCACCCCAGGCCCTGTTCCTCATCAGTGTCCCGTGTCCCTCTATATTTGGCTTTGGCAACACCAATGTTCCGTCCCAGAGGGGCAGGCGGGCAGCCGGAGCCCTGCTGTCTCTGAGGCCTGGGCTATTTTAGAAGCAGCCTGGAGGGCGTTAGGGGAGGCAGGGGAGGTGTGAGGGAACATTTCCTCCCGGCTGGGAGGAGGCAGAGGGGGTGTGGCTAGACTTGGCCCTGAGGCTGTTCTCAAAATTCCCTGTAGGTTCCTCCAATGTTCCTGCTGCTCAGGTTTCCTGGGGATGCCTGGCGCTGGGGCTGTGGGGGCTGAGTCTGGGCAGGAATCCCACCCCCTTCTCCCCCTGGGTGGTTCCAGCTGCTCAGATATCATCCCTCAACTAAGAGCAGCCCCTTCCAGGCCGGGTCCCTCGGAGCTTTCCAGCTTTCGATTTCACAGGCCACTAACATTTCCACCAGGACAGCCTAGGATCTGACATGGTCACCAGCTTTCCATTTTGCTGAGTTAAGGACGATAAAGGCCACGTCAAAGGAAAGGCCCTCTTAAACACCCTCTCCTCTCCCTCCCTCCCTCCTTCCCTCCCTCTCCCTCCCTCTCTTCTTCCCTCCCTCCCTCTCCCTCCCTCTCTCCTTATCCCCCTCTCTCCCTCTCCCTCTCCCTCTCCCTCTCCCTCTCCTCCCTCTCCCTCTCTCCCCCCACCCTCCTGCAAATGCACAGCTTCGGTAACACACCCATAGTTCAAAGAGACTAGGTCTAGCTTTATGAAAACCTCCCTATATTGTCCTTATTTTTTTTCTTTTCTTTTTGTCACAAGCAACAGTTGGCCCTGGGCACCCCGTCGATGGACAGGTGTTCCAGGAACTGCTAGTCCCTGTCACTCCTCTGCTGGGCCTAATGTTAAGTGCAGCCAGTAAAGGGGAGGGGGAAGGCTCCCCAGAGCTCTCTCTCCAGTGGGCTCATACAGCCGCCACTCTGCTTCTTACCTCTTCCCACCCATCCCACCGCTAATATCTGCAGGAAGGGGGTGGGAACGGTTTCCCGCTGCTCCCAGCAGAGAGCCCCACTGATGGGGGCTCCTGGAGAATTCGGGCTCCTCTGGGGGATGCTGCTGTGGAAGGGGTGTCTAGACAGGCTCGAGACCACTGAGGCCGCCACTCCCTGGCCCTGTGATCTGAGACCAGCCCCACAACTGCCCTCCCTCCCAGAGCTTCTGTGCCTTGTTCTATAAAATGGACCATCAACTCCCCATCAAAGGGCCAGTATGAGGACCAGATGAGAAAATGTTTGTGAAAGTAGGTTGTGAACTATAAAGTGGAGGCAGGGGTAGTTATTACCATTATAGGAAACTAGTAAATGGCCGGAGAAAGAGCGCCCCAAAAGCTGACTTCAGCTTCTGGGTGCAAAGACGGGGCTCCTACCCACCGCCAGGTCTGGGACCTTGGAGCTTCTCCAAACGCACAAAGGAGCAATACCAGCCTGGTCCCCTCTCAAGGAGGCCTGGCCTGGACCAAGCCTTCTGCCCCACACAGGGCCCCGCCCCAGGCTTCTGTGTAGAGAAAGGGTCTGACATTCCTCAAGGCATCTGTTTCCTGGGAGTGGCCACACTGAATAGTTATTGATGTCTACTGCCCCCCAATTGTAGAGAAGTGTGTGGAGGGCCTCCTGTTGGGTGGGATGAGGAGCCAAGTCTAATGCCTGCACTTCGACGCAGAGGAGCTTGTAAGGACCGCCCTGCCCCCTGTCCCATGTCACTGCGGGGTGGAGTGGGAAGCACCCACCCATGCCCCCAGACAGATCCACACTTACTCTAGCTGTGTCACTTCAGACACATCCCTCGGCCTCTCTGAGCCTCAGTCTACTCCTCTGAAAACAGGGCTGAGTCCTTACCTCCCAGGGTTGCTGAATTATCAGGGGTCACTTGTGGAAGCCCAGTCTCTGAGAGGTCCCTGCCCACCTTCCCCGGACACCCTGGCATAGTAACCATGGCCCCCACGAACCTGGGGATCCCCAGGTGGATCCCAGGCCCTGCCCCGAACAGTGGCCAGTGGGGCAGGTTTCCTTGTTCAGCCAGGCCCTGGCTCCCTTCCCCAACCCCCAGCTGCTCAGCAGCCAATTGTCATGAAGTCATTGCCACCTTCCCCAGCCTGCACACCCCCCGCCCCCCGCCAGGCCCAGTGCTGACACCCATTTGGCAAAGAGGTAGGAAAAGCCAAAAGCCGCTGACTCTTCCAGACCCTGCGTTCATTGACTGGTCAGGGACCAACAGCCACACGCTGACCATGTGGTCAGAGGAGGTTTGCAGAGTGAATCTTCAGGCTTTCTGAAGTCAACCCCACCCCCAAGATAGTAACTCCCCCAACACACACTTACACACACACACACACCCCTCCATACACATACCTAGACTTATATGCCCGTGTCTCGCCCCCTCCCTCCCACAGATACACACCACACTGTGCACACACCGCCTCCTTTCCCCACAACATAAATAGTGCTACAGGCACAAGATAACTTCCTCCTGTGTATCAAATGTTGTATACAGCCACCTACCCACAAGGCCACACTCCTACACATATGTGGCTGCAAGCACAGCCTGCACGCCCACACAGGCACACGTGTTCTCGGAACTTCCTCGCACACTGATGTGAGCGGCCCACCGTCAGCTTCAGCCTCTCCCGACTCACCCCGGCCTGTGCCCTGGACTCGGGCTGGGCCAGACTTGGGCAGGTCTCTGAGTCCCTGGACTAGAATCCCGGCAACCAGAGCTGAGACCGGCGCAGCCAATCCCTTCATTCTTATTTGTGGAAACTGTGGCCCAGAGAGGGCAAGGGGACAATCAAGTCGCACAGCCCAAATTCTCCCAAGTGCTTCATTCACGGTGTCTGAGAGCATGGCACAAAAGGAAGCATCCAGACCCCTTCCTCCCTCCCCGTTGCCCTCCTCAAGCCGCCTGGCTCAGTTCCTCCCTGCACTGGGCAGAGCCGGCCACTCAGCTGGTGCCAGTCCCAGGGCTTCCTCCAGGAAGGTCGCCTAGATTGGGTGCGGTGTGCAGCTTTCACCCTCTGCCCTGGGGGCAAGGTCATTGGGAGCTGCGGGGGAGGATGCCCCCTGCTGAGGAAAAGCCTTCATGGGCTTAGGACATACACTCAGTGGGCCTTGGCTGAGTCCCACGGCGCCCATGCAGCCTGTGGCTCCTTGCTCCCTACCTCAGCCTCCCTCCCAGGACTCAAGACCCTCAGCTGCTGCCTAGAATGAGATTCCATCAAGGGGCCCCAGGCTCGGGGGCTGACTGTCCCAAGACTGTCTGTTCACAGGGGTAAGGCTTTCTGCCTGGGCCAGTGCCTGGCACCCAGTAGGCGCTCACCAAAATGTGTCTGGATGCTTCCTCCTCTGGCTTCTAATAGGGAATTCCGGCATCCGGCTGTTCCCGTCAGCTAGGGTCTGCCATGTGGCCATGTGACCTTGGACCTGTCAGTCCCCCTCTGAGAGTCAGCTGCCACCTTGGAGGGAGGGGCTGACCAGGGAAAGTGGAGAGAATGCGAGTTTCGTGTGATTCCTGGGACTGGGCCTGGGGGTGGGGGCATCCTGCCCCTCCTGCTGGCCTTGGAGAGGGCACCTGTGGGCAGAGCCAGGCCCGGACCCCACATGGTGAAGAGACCTTCTGGCCAGAATAGACCCCCGTGTTCAACCTGGGAAGCCACTGAGCGGAGGAGCTCCCGCACCGCACCCACCTCCCCGAAAGGGCCCCCAGGCACTGACTCCGGGCCAACATCCTGCTCCCGCGCCCCAGGGCGAGGCAGGCGAGGCGAGGGAGGGTGCCCGGGCTGCCTGCTCGCAGTGGGCGGCGAGCAGATGCTAATCACGGCGGCCCGCCCGGCTGAAGGTCAGGAGGTAACTCGACCCGTAGGTATAAATAACCGCTGTGCCTGGCGGCGGCAGGATTGATTACCGCCCTCCCAGCCCAGCCGCTGCAACCTGACCCCCAGCTCCCTGATCTGGGGCCGGGGGTGGGGGGAGTGGGGGTTGCAAGGTCAGAGGCGGCCCCGGTTTCCCGTGCCTGTGAGTGGAGGGGAAGCGGGTGTCCTGCTCCCTGCCTTCTGCTGGGATGGGTGGGGGTGGGGATACTGACGCACAGACACCCACTCTGCTCCCCTTTCCCCGCTGATGGACCCGGGGACATGACCCAGGGCCCCCAGACACCTGCGCTCCACCGCCCTTCGGACAGAAAAGGGGTATTTAACCTGCTGCAGGGTGCGTGCCCGCCCCCCACTACCACCCGTACCTGTTTTATTGCATTAAATGTGCACACAGAACATGACGACAAGCAAAGTGCACAGCTGGATGGATTGGCACGAGCTGAGCAGGTCCCTGGAACCAGCACCAGATAGAAGGCAACACCTGTCCCACACCCAGAAGGCCCCTCAGGACACCATCTGTCACCCCCAGCACTGGCCTGCCTCCGACCCTAACCCCACAGGCTGCCTCCGCTGCTTGGCCCTGTGCACACATGAGCCATACCGCGCCCCCCCCCCCCCACCACGTGCTCTCGAGTAGGGTTTCTTTGGTTCAATGTTATGTTTGTGAGATTTGCTCATATAGGGAGCAACTGTCCTTGCTGGTAGCCCGCCATTGAGTGGCTCTGGGTAAGGTTTTCACTCATTCTACTGTGAATGGGCCTGGGCAGGTGCGAGTTTCTATTGAGTAGAGACCTGCAGAGGGATTGCTGCCGGCTGTGGTGCTCAGCACAGGTATAGGAAGTGTTTCTCTGTAACCAACGTTTTCCTAAGAACGGTTTTTCAAAAGAAGTTGTTGTTTTCCATTCTAAAAACTGAGGGACGTGCATTATTCGTAAGGATTGGAAAATGCAGAAAGAAAAATAGTCACTCAGGGTTATTGACACTGTTATAAATAAGTTATTGAGCCCTGACCCATTTGGCTCAGTGGATAGAGCGTCGGCCTGTGAACTCAGGGGTCCCAGGTTCGATTCTGGTCAAGGGCATGTACCTTGGTTTTGGGCACATCCCCAGTGGGGTGTGTGCGGGAGGCAGCTGATCGATGTTTCTCTCGTATCGATGTTTCTAGCTCTCTATCCCTTTCCCTTCCTCTCTGTAGAAAGTCAATAAAATATATTTAAAAAATAATAAGTTATTGACACTACTTAGAGTCAAGCATTTCACCAAACTGTCAGGGGACGTTTCCTAGGCCTCTGGTGTGTTTTACCCTGGACCCAGACCTCATGGAGTCTGTCCAGGTTCTGGGGCCAGGGCAGCAGTGGTGGTGCCCGGGAGAGACCAGGGGGCCTCAGCACCCTCCAGGACCTCCCTCAGCAACCCCTCCCCCGTGGCAACCACTCCCGGTAAACCCCAGGTAGACCAGCAGGCTCGCTGTGTAACCAGGACTAAAGACAGAGGCCCAGGCCACCAGCCAGCCAGGCTGCACCTGAGGACTCAGAATGGGAAGTAGGATGGCGAGGACACAATTAATTGTAACCGTGCAGAAGGCAGCAGTGGATCGGAGGAGTGGGTGAGAGCACAGGGGAAGGTGGCAGGTATTGGGCTGACCTAAGAGCAGCTCACAGAGGAAGGAGAGCCTGGGAGGTGGGGCCAGGCAGCTGCCTCCGGACTTTGGGCCATGAAGGGAGTTAAGCGGGTTGTGGGTGTGGGGGGGGGCGGGGGAGGTACCTGTTAGAAAGATCACTCTGAATCCCTGTGGAAACCGGCCTATGGTGAGACTGGAGGGAAGACCAGAGACTTTGGAGACCTTGAGTGGATAAGAAAGGGGGCGGTAGGATGGGAGAAGAGGGGGACTGAGGAGATGTTCGGAGGTATTCCGGAAAAGTCTGGGCCTGGCTGGCTCTGGGGCATGGAGAGCAGGCGGCGTCAGGAAGATGTGGGGGTTCAGCCTGATTGGGGGGTGGGCTTGCAGATGCGCAGGAGGCTGTGGTTGGTTCTGCAGCGTTTGGGTGACTTTCCCTCCCAACCTCAGCAGCATCTACTTGGGCCTAAACTTCTGAGAGTCAAGTTGGTTGGACCTGAGGAGGACGGCCTGAGCCAGTCCTAGGGGACTCTAGGAGGTGACAGAGGGCTACTCATTTATTTGACAAAAAATTAGGGGTGGGGGGGCATGTCAAGGGCACAGGAGCCAAGTGTGAAAGGGCTCCCATCAGCCAAAGCTGAAATAATGTGAGCAGTAAAGTATAATGTGATTGGATCATAACCCAACTGCAAAATAAATATCTATGTGTCTGTTATAAATTGTGATTGGCTAAAGTAATAAGTGGGGGAGAAGAATTCCAAATAATTTGTGTAGCTACTTCACCCTCAATCAAGGAGGGGAGCAGAGGACAGTATCGGGGGCGGGGGCTACCTTCACAGTGAGACACATGGCAAACACTACTTCAGTCAGGTGACCACAGTCAACATCCACAGCCATAAATCATGTGGATGGCATGTACCCTTGATATGATACATGATGCAAATGTAATCTTGCTCCTGGAAACCTGTAGCCGCTGTCTGGTCATGAGAAAACCATGTGGCAAATTCCAGAACAGAGCACCTGACCAGGACTTCTCAGAACTGCCAAGGTCACCAAAAGTCTGAGCAACCATCACAGCCTGGAGAGCCCAGGAAGACAAGACAGCTGAGCAGAAGGTGGTGTCCTGAGTGGGATCCTGGAACCAAGAAAAGAAGTTAGGTGAATGAAGGAAACCTGAGTAAACTGTAGACTGCAGTTACTAAGAATGTATCAACATGGATTTATTAATTATAAAAACGTATCAGTATAATATGGGATGTCCATAACAGGAGACACTGTATTAGGGGGAACACTCTACTAACTCTTTTTTTTTTCCGTGTAAATCTAAAACTTAAAAAAACTATTAAACGTGACAACCCTCTCCCCGCCCAATACCTCCTAGGCCTTTTTCCATTGTACTTCCCACCATACTCTATATTGAACTTGTTACTGTCTGTTAACTTTCTAGCATATAGGATCCCTAAGGTTTTGTCTCTTCAGCACCTAGAACAGTTGGACAAATATTTACTGAGTAGGTGCTCAGTAAATATTTGTTGAGTGATAAATTTATAAAAGTCATCACTGTTCGTTTTTCCAGTTTCCCCCTCTGCCCAAGTGCATTTATTATTGTTTTAAAATAAACACAAGGTTATAATGTTTTGCTTATTTCTACCTTCACTTTTTCCATATTACTATTTGACAGTATCATTTCTTAGAAGGTGATGTTTGCAGGCCTAGCGTGAGCAGAAAGGTTGGGCTCTGGTGCCTCTCTCTCTCTCTCTCTCTCTCTCTCTCTCTCTCTCTCTCTGTGTTGCCACACTGCATGTGGGCAGGAATGATGGCACTATGCCAGGGCCACCCTCTGACATCAGATCCGTGGGCACTAGATCCTGCCTGGTGGTGAACTGGTGTGTCAGAACCCAGGAATTAAATAGCTTTTGAAATCCACCAGCTTGTTTGTGACCAGCTGGAGGGCCCGGGGCACATGCCCAGTCCTTCTCCGGGCCCAGGATAGTGGAAGACACCACCCGTGCACACAATGGGGGAGCCACAGCCCAAATCCAAGGCTGATGGTCAGGGTCCAAAGTGCTCCTGAGGCCTGAGCTCCTGGGGGTGGTAGGATGGATTAGGGCAGGGTGATCAGACCCTCATCCAGGCACCTGGGTGGGGGCTGGGGAGTCTTCCCTGCTGGCTATTTTCCTGGTGGGAAGGGGCAGCTGGGCAGGCTTCTGGGGAACCCAATCTGTCGGGGGAGGGAGCACTATGGTGTGGGTTAGGGTGGGGGTGGGGCCGAGGAACCAGAAGTCTCCTTCTTCTGCACCAAGAGGTCATCTGCTTTAAAATCCAGCCACTTGTCCTCCTTGCTGGTAGCAATATGGAGCCATGCATGCTCTGCTAGATGTGTGAGTGCTAAGGATAAAAATACCTGAAGGGCCCATGCCTTCTGTGAACGGCTTTGCTCAATGTGCTTCGGGAGCCCTTTAGCGTCCCTCAGCCACAGTCATGCACCCCCACCGGCCCCCGTTCTCGCCTGCGGGCTGTGTGGGTGAGGGCACGAGAGTGTGGCTGCGGTGTGTGTGTTCCAGCAGTGGCATCTGCACTCACCGGCATGCCCATCCCAGTGGGTGTACATGAGTGGGTGCTGGTGTGTACAGCTCTGTGTTCCTGTGCCAGTGTGTCCATGTGTATGTGGACATGTGTGCCCCTATTGGTGTTTTGGTGTCTTTTGTGTGTGTTTTCTTTTTGTGGGTGAGCTCCTGTGGCTCTGCCCAGGCACATGGGTTTGTGTGGCTGTGTACCTGGTGTGTGTGTGTGTGTATGTGTCCTCGGCATGTGTGCATATGTGCATGTGCCCAGGGCTGAAGATCTGAGAAAAGAGATACCCCTAGCCAGTTTGCTCGCTGGATAGAGCATCAGCCTGCAGACTGAAGGGTCCCGGGTTCGATTCTGGTCAAGGGCACGTGCCTCGGTCGTAGGCTTGATCCCCGGCCATGGCTGAGGCATGTGTAGGAGGTAACCAATTGATGTGTCTTTCGCACATCGATGTTTCTCTGTCTCTCCCGCTCCTTTCCATTCTAAAAAAGAACAACAAACAATGGGAAAATCTCCTCGATGTGGATTAACAAAAAAACAAAAAAGCTTGCCGTTGGTGCCATGCACCTGCTCATCGCCTTGGTAGGGCTGGTTTCCGATCTCTCACAGATGAGATGGCCCCCACGTTTCTCACACCTCCTTCCTCTTAATCCTCCTCTTCTTAAGTCCTTCGCCCTCCAGGCCTGCCTCCTGCCTTCACTAAGGCATCGGTTTGGCGTTCCCCAGCCTGAGGGAGGCCTGGCAGGAAAGGGCCCCTGAGTGGTGTTTTCTGGTAAAAGCTGCATCCAGTGCCCCTCGTGGAGCATCTCCATGTGCCTGAGCATATCAGAGGCCTGGAGGATTCCTGAAGTGAAGACACCTGCATAGGTCACTGCCACGTGCGCGTTCCCAGGATGATTTGGCAGCTGGTTTGCATCGGGTCTGGGAACAGCACACACCTGGCCCCTGCATGTGTGGCGGTCAGCCACTGTGTCCAGGCGGCCTCCTTGCCTCTCCTCTGGCTGCCGTGTGGACGCCTCCGAATGTCCTGTCCAGCACCCTGGTTGGTGCTGGGTGGGTGCAGCCTGGGCCTGTCTGGGGAGGGGGTGCTGGGCTTGGGAAACACTGCCTGGGAGGCTTGGCCTTGCCCTTGCCCACAGGGGCCAGTCAGGGGATGCATCTCTAGGAGTGGCTGAGGGCTTGCGTTTATCCAGAGCTGGTGGCCAGACTGTGGCATCTCCTTCTGCCTGGCCCTGGCCTGGCCCTCAGGGCAGAGGGTGTGAGAGTGATGGGTGTAAGGGGGCCTCTGCCATCTGAACCAACCCTCTGGGCTGCAAAGCCCCTCCGCCTGCTCTCTGCCTGGCCAGGAGCCCCGCCTTCCCTCAGCCCCAGGACTTCCAGAGGCCAAGGCCTCTAAGCACAGTTGTCAGCATCAACCCCCGGCTGGGGCAGGGTGTGGAGTGGGAGGGGGGAGGTAACAGGGTGGGGGAGGGGTTGGAGAGCAGGTGCCTTCCAGCCAGTCCCACTCCTGATCTGACCACTGACTGCTTCCAGAGAATAAGATAGGGGAGCTCCTGGCTCATAACACTGAAGGCAAATATTTAAAATTACCCAACTGTCTGTAGCAGCCATAATACAGAAACACAGGAAAGCCCCAAAGCCTCTCTCTCCATCTCAGCGGAAAGCGGACCAGTTCAAAGTGCCCTTCCGTCCCCACCCGGACGGGCTGTTAAAAGCACAAGCAGAACCGCACTCTGTATTTTTGTGTGATTTGCTTTAAGATTCCATTTTAATTGAACTCGATCCGCGTCCATACGTCTTGATCTACCCCCTTCCCTTGGTTTTCTATCAGCTCCACGATGTCCCCGTGTCCGTGTGCCCTGCCCACCGGCAGCCGTGCTGCTCCCGTTTTCTGCGCTTCCAGGATGAACTGTCGCTCCACGTGTCGGTGGGTGGGGCGCGCGCGGGAAAGGTGGGTCCCTGCGCCCAGCGCCCAGGAATCGGAGCGGGAGAACGAGAGACCAGGAGGAAGCGGAGGCTCCGAAAGGACCGGGGCCCCAGGCCCGCCCAGGTCGCGCTCCCTTCCTGCTCCCGTCCATCCCGGACCTTCCCCGGCCTCTCCCGCTGGCGGCCCCCGAGGCTGCAGAGCTGCCCGCGCTCCCGAGAAACAACAACAATAATAATAATAATAATAATAATAATAATAATAATAATAATAAGGCGCGGGCGCTCGCCTGCCATTGTGAGCGTGCCTGGAGCCCGAATTCAGCCTCAACCCCAGGAAACGGGCGAAGTGCCCGGGACGCTGGAGCGCGCAGGACCCGCCGAGCGCTCGGACCCGGAGGCGGTGTGCAGGGCGCCAGGCGGGGCAGCTCCCCGTTCAGGCAGAGAGGATGACCGGGCGCGGGGTGAAGTGACCAAGGGCACGGTGCAGGGTCTGGTCTGTGTCAGAAGGAAAAACTGGCCGCTGCTCCCAGCCCCGCGCTCCCTTCCCGCACCCGCCTCGGGCACCGGGCACCGGGGGCGGGAGAGCAGCGGACGCGCAGACGGGTTGGCGCCCTCGGAGGGGAGGGGGCGGCGGAGACGGAGGTGGGGGACACGCACGTGCGCCCGGTACTGCTGGGCGGTGGGCTTGCTCCGCCCGGACGCACCGTGTGCGCTGTGTCCTCAGGGGGCGAACCCCCAAGGACTCCCCCTCCGGCCGCCTTGGCAGAGAGCCAGTAGGAAGGGGCTGCCCAGCGTGACCGTGACCGTGACCGTGACCGCGACCGCAGGGAGGGTCTTAGAGAACGCGTGGCCCAGGCACCCGCACTGAAGCCCAGGACTGCAGAGGAGCAGGCGGTGGGTCATTGGCCTGTGGGACTTTGGCCACCAGGCTGCTCTGCCCGGCCAGTTCTCACACATGCCGGTGTCATGGTGGCGCAGGAGAGGGGGGCAGGGAGGGGAGAACTGGGCACTCCTGGGGCAGAATAGGTGGGGAAACTTGGCCTCCAGCCATCCAGCAAACATGTTGAGGGCTACAGTGGATTGAAAGTATGTCGCAAATTCGTCCACACTCTTCCCACTGAGAAGTGGGGTCCCTGTCCCCTCCCCTTGAATCTGGGCTGACCCCGGTGATGCAGCTGTAACCCACAGACTGCGGTGGGAGTGACGCTGCCTGACCCCCGAGGCTGGGTCAGAAAAGCCGCTGATGCCACTGCCCACCCCATATGGACACCAGGACCCGTTCCTGACACTCCCAGCCAGGCACCCCATTTAGTTCCTAAATGTTTCTCTCATGTCCGCCCTCCCATCCTCTTCTAGATCTGGGATCCCCAAGTTCTCTTTCCTAGGTTTCTGCCTCCTCACTGATCTATCCACCTCCCATCTCCCCCTCTTCTCCATCCTCCCCGCTTCCTTTGAGCTCTGTTTGGGTGTGCGCTCGGGGGAGCAGGGCTAGGTCAGCAGTCTGACTACCCTGAAGTTGCCATAGCTGGTGGTCTCAGTGGTTAGAGCTTTGGCCCAGGCACTGAAGGGTCTCAGGTTCGATTCCCAGTCAAAAGCACATAGCTGGGTTGCAGGTTTGATCCCTGGCCTGTTTGGGAAGCAATCAATCGATGTATCTCTCTCTTTCTCGCTCCCTCTCCCTCTCCCCCCTTCCCTTTCACTCTCTAAAAAATCAACAGAAATACCATTGGGTGAGAATTAGCAACAACAAAAAAGACCAGGCAGGCCTCCAGCCAACCGCCAGCGCCCACTGCAGCCATGCAAACGGGCATCTGGTGCATCCAGCCAGGTGGACCTGTCGGAGGACTCAGCCCATGGCACACCCTGACTGAGACCTCCTCACATTCCAGACTCACAAAACCATGGCAAAACAGAGTAGCAAGGTTAAGCCATAAATTGTAGGGTGATTTGTTCCGAAGCAATAGGGGGTTACTCTAAGCCAGGCATCGCGCACGGAGGAGTAGAATGATGAGTAAGCATGGTCTCTGCCCCCAATAAACCAACAACTTAATGGTGAGGCTGGACACATGAGCAGCTGATTATAATGTAATGCGATGAGCACCGCTGAGGAGTCAGGCCCGGTGATGTAGGAGCAGAGCCGGAGTCTGTAATCTAGGCTGGGTGGGGTCTGAAAAGATTTCCTGGAGGAGGTGACATGGAACTGGCTTTGGAAGGTAAGTAAGGGTTGTCTAGCTAAGCGATGAGGTGAGGAAGGAAAGGTGGTCCAGGCAGAAGACAGGCACTAGTGAGAAGGATAGGGTTAGGGTTATGGCTCTGCCCAGGATAGTGTTAGGATAAGGGTTAGGGTTTAGGGTTAGGGTTAGGGTTTAGGGTTAGGGTTAGGGTTCTGGAAATACCCAGGATAGGGTTAGGGTTACGATATTAGGTTAGGGTTTTAGGGTTCTGAAAATACTTAGGATAGGGTCAGGATTAGGGTTGAGGATTAGGGTTATGGAAATATCCAGGATAGTGTTAGGGTTAGGGTTAGGGTTAGGGTTAGGGTTAGGGTTA
>PVJC01016328.1:0-33852 GCA_004026665.1 Murina feae | reverse complement strand
AACACGGCCACCAGTGGGCAGAGCAGGGAACCCACAGCCTCCCTGCCTTTCTTAGGTTCACTGACTGCTCCACCCAGAAGCAGGGGCTGAGGGGAGATGACGGGTCCATGCAGGTCAGTTCCTGGGCCAGTAAGAGGGTAGAGAAGGCGGGAGTGAGTCTTCAGGGAGGAGCAGAAGACAGCAGAGACTCAGAGCAAGCTAAGTTAGGTCAAGACAAGCACCCCTCACCCCCTCCCATTGTAGGCTCCTCTGAGGGCAAGCATGCTGACGCCCGGGCAGATGCCAGGGCTCATGGCAATGGGAGGGAGCCCCAGGGGGAGGGGCTGGAGACCCCCCCATCTCCTGGGCTTTGTAAGCCACAGAGCAGGCTTGAGACGGTCCCTCACACCCCCAGGTAGCAGAGGTTGAAGCATCTCTATCTCCAATGTCAGCGCAGCCCAGGGCTGCCTCCTGGTGGGGTTGGGTCTGGGCTCTTCAGGCTGCTGCCCCCAGGACCAGCCTAGAGCTGTCTCTGTCATGGGGAATTGGGCTCCATCTGAGAACAGCATGCACAGGTCCTTACCCTCCGCATGGCTGCAGTGGGGGCAGCCCAGGCATAAGCTTCCCAAAGGAAGATAGAACGTTGGATGTGCGTTAGCCTCCTGGGGCTGCCATAAGCCATGACCACGCACTGGGGGGATTATGACACTGAAACCCATCCTCTCCCAGCTCTGATGGCCAGACATCTGAAATCAGGCTGTCAGAAGGCAGACTCCCTCTGGAGGCCCGAGGAGAGGATGCTTCCCGCCTCACCCAGCCAAGACCCCGGGTGTTCCTGAGGTTGTGGCCACATCACTCCGGTCTCTGTCCCCTCCTGCCCAAGCCCTCCCTCCTTGCATGTCCCCTCCTATCTCTCAGAGGGACACGGTCATTGGGTTTTGGGTCACCTAGATAATTGAGGGCCATCTCACGTCCACATCCTAACCCCACATCTGAGAGACCCTCTCCCCAAAGAAGGCCTCATTCGCAGGTTCTGGAGCTTAGAATGGGAACACGTCTTTTGGGGACTACCTTTCTGTGCCCCCCCCCCCAAGATGGTTATAGGTAATGGAGAGCCTAACAAAGCAGGAGAGCGAGAGAAATGTCTGGGTAGGGAGAGGCAAGGAGAAGGATCAGGGAGGCCCGAAGGAACTGGAGGCACCAGCAGCATGACCTGGTCCCCCTGAAATAGTGAGGGTGCCCATCCTGAGGCCGAGATAACCTCTGGGTCTCCCCGTGGGGTCCAGCCTGCCCCTCGCCTCACGGCCAGGCTGTGGAGCTGCCCTGGCTGCTTTCACACTATGGCTGGTTTTCTCTGCCCTGTGTTTACCCCTTCAGATTGATTACCTCCTGTTACACAAGCTGAGCTGCTTGGGCAGCGATCTGTATTTTACAGCCTCCACAAAGCTCATATGGGCTCTGGGGCCCAGGCAGCAGCCTGGGCTGACAGGAGGAGGTACTCTGCGGGGGAGGGGGGGCTGGCTGCACAATCGGGACGGCCCAGGGAGAGACCGAAACGCAGGCCCCTGCCTTTCACATTTCAGGACAGCAACAGCCAGGCAGTGAGCCCAGGGCAGGCCTTCCATCAGGTTCCCGAGAGTCTGCAGGTGTGAGGACCTCGCTTTGAGCGGCAGCCCAGGCTGTTCAGGAGAATCACCCATGACAATAAAAATCAACCACCCAATAGCCCTGGCCCAGTGGCTCTCAACCTTCCGGCCCTTTAAATATAGCTTCTCATGCTGTGACCCAACCATAAGATTATTTTCGTTGCTACTTCATAACTGTAATGTTGCTACTGTTATGAATCGTAATGTAAATATCTGATATGCAGGATGGTCTTAGGCAACCCCTGTGAAAGGGTCATTCGACCGCCAAAGGGGCCGTGACCCACAGGTTGAGAACTGCTGCCCTAGCCGATTTGGCTCAGTGAATAGAGCGTGGGCCTGTGGACCGAAGGGTCCTGGGTTCGATTCCGGTCGAGGACATGTACCTTGGTTGCAGGCTCCTCCCTGGCCCAGGAGCATGCAGGAGGCAACCCATCAGTGTGTGTCTCTCACATCCGTGTTTCTATCTTTCCCTCTCTCTTCCACTCTCTCTCAAAATCAGTGGGAAAATATCCTTGGTGAGGATTAAAAACAAAAACCCCACCACCACCACCAAACAGGGACTCTGATGCCTGGGCCTCACTCCCACCGGTGAAGTCAGAGTGTGCAGGTGGCCCAGACACCGCGTGTTTCCAGCACCCTCCACCTTCTCCTTTACACAGAGGCGTCTGCTCCCACAGGCCCGCTACCCCTAGCAAGCAGTGGGCTGAGACGGTGTGGCTAGGGAGCATTCACCGGTGGGTCCACACGCTGAGGCGAGCTCGACACACCTCTCCGGGCCTCACGTCCTCCTCTGTGAAAAGGGAGAATGAAGGCTGGGAGCTGACAGAGGGAGTTAATTTGGGTGAAATTCTTCCGGCTGCCCAGCCCCTGGCAGGCCTGCCAACAGTAGCCTCCCTAACCATTGTGTGTAATGAGGATCCCACCCCCATGCCCGGTGCTACCACCCACAGATTCGGCAAGTACCTGTGCGTCAGTGAGGCCTGGGTTCAAGGGAATGAGGAAGGCGGAGGTCAGAGGCGTGGGCATTCTGGGCCCTTCCCTGGCTCCTGCTTGGGGCTTTCTGCTCGCAGCCTGGATCAATCTGAACCTTTCCTCAATTCACAGCCGTCCCCCCCCGCACCCCCACCCCATGCGAACATGCACTCCCGGGGCCCTAGCACACACGTGTTTTCTTGCTTCGCCCTTTGCACTTCTCCTTTTGTGATTCCTCCAACCCCGGTCCTCAGACTCGTCTGGTTTTGCTCAAACCCGAGGCACAGCATCGAAGGCGCATACCCGGCTCTTCACGCGACAGGTAGTGGTGGTGGTGGGGAAGGGAGTCCAACAATGGGCGCCCACCGGGTTTTCCTGGTGCCAGCATGCTGGGACCCCATGGGGACGCAGGAAAGTCAAAGATATGGGTGGAGTCCATCCTGCGAGGAGTCGGCGATGTGATGCAGAGGAGGCACGAGGCCACGTGGGGCAGAGGAAGGAGCCTACGGCCCACGCAGCATGGAGGGGGCAGCGTGTGGCCCAGCCGCTGCCGGCGGGCAGTCCCAGAGGCACGCTTTCCTCGGCCTGGGAACCGAGTGCCCTGAGCCGCACTGTCCCGGAAGGTGGCCCGCAGCCACAGGTGGCGGGTGAGCACTTGAAACGTGGCTGGTCGCGCTGCGATACGCTGTGAGTGTCAAATGCCCGCTGTATTTTGATGAAGTAGTATAAAAAGTGTAAATATCTCAATGATGTCTGTTAATTACAGGACGATAGAGTGGGTTAAAATATTTTAGAATTAATTCCATACTTTTTAACTTCTTTTTCAGTGTGGTTGCTGGAAGAACTTTACATTACTCACGCGGCTTGAGTTATATTTCTAGCGGACAGAGCGGCCTGAACGCCTCCCTTCCTCACCTACGCACAGTAACCCATGCTTCTCCGGGCGCATGTCCACCTGCCTTGCTCCACTGGATCTCACAACTCTAAGGTGAGAATTACTTCCTCTTCCCTTGGTGGGGCGGGGTCTCAGCAGGTTGGGAAGAGCTGGGCGGGGCACGTCCTGGCCTCCTAGGAGCGTCCCTGCTGGCCTCCATTCCAGGATTTCATCCGCCTAAACCCGGGCCCACAGGCCTGCCGAGCACCCAGGCTGGAGTCTCTACCGCAGTCTGGGCTTCCCGGGACGTTGGGCTCTGACCCATCAGGGCATGTGCCTGTCCTGCTGCGATGTTGGGTTCTGATCCCTAAGCCAGAGGGACCTGAGGGGCTGGGGATAATGGAGGGGGGGAGGAAGGAGGAAGGATAAGTGAGTTGCCCTCCCTCTCTTACCTCCCCAGCCTGCCCCTGCCCTGCAGCCCTCCTTCCCCTTCACTGCCTGGGCAGAGCGTGGGGCGTTGTCCCACTGAGATCTGTCTCCTTAGGGTGACTGTTGAAGATGACGGCAATTGTGAAAAGGCTGGGCAACCCTTGCAGAATTTCACCCGAATTAAATTTCTCCCGTTTCACAGATGAGGACTCGAGGCCTGTGTCATGGCAGAAGATGGATGCTGGTTTGGCCCCTAAGTCCTCAGACCTCAGTGCCAGAGGCGGCCCTACACGGTCTTTCTTAGTCCGTTACGGCATTTATCCAGCCCTCAAAGGGTTGTACCCAGAACCCGCCAGGCCGAGGAGGGCATCCAGTCTCTCCTGGGTGCCCATCAATTCAGGGCGGGAGCTGCCCTGGGACACACGAGACCCAGCCTGGTCCAGATCCACCACCCTCCGGCGTGCCTTCACACGTCAGCACATTTTGTTATTCTTTTACATTTCACATTCACAGCAACATCGTGTAGTGAAAAGAACATGGGCTTGGGGGTTCCCAGATTGGGATGCATGTCAGGAGTCCCCGACATGCTGTAGGTGGGCCCTAACAGCCATCCTTTGCATAGCCCCACCCTGGGCTCAGGAGGAGGCAGAGGCAGGAGAGGTGTAGACATCATGGGGAAGTGCTGCCCATCACGGGTCTTACATGGAGCCGACTGTGGAACCAGGCAGGGCACCCTGTCCCCACCGTCCACACGGAGGTCATGCAGGTCAGGGCATTGCCTCTGGACAGATGCTGTTAAAATAAGGGAAACAGGAACTTCCCTGCAGTGCTGGTGGGAACGTAAGAGGGCGCAGCAGCTGTGGAAACCACCTGGCAGCTCCCCAAAAAGTTAGGCAGAGTCACCATGGGGCCTCACAGTCCCACTCCTGGGTGCACCCCCAAAGGATTGAAAGCAGGCCCTTAGGCAGAATCTCGTACACGAATGCTCACAGCAGCCTTATCCACAGTCGCCAAAAGCTAGAAACAGCCCAAGTGTCCGTCCACAGGTGAGCGGATAAACAAACATGGTACATCCACACAGTGGAATGTTATTTAGCCATAAAAAGGAAGGAAGGTTTGGTACACCCTACAACATGGCTGAACTTCAAAAATGATGCTAAGTGACAGAAGCCGGACACAAAGGATTCTATGTTATATAATTCCATTGACAGTGTTACCGGGAAATCCCCAGTTGGGCTTGGGCTCCCTGTCGCTATGTCCAATAACGAAGGCAGCGTTGAATCAAGTTAGGCATTTATCAAGAAGGCTAGTCAACCAAGGAGACAGGGCGCTTACAAGCATCAAATCCTGTCTTCCCAGCAAGGTGCAGGGAACAGGAGTATGAAGGGGAGGAGGCTGGGGTGCTATTCTTGTCATCAGGCAATGAGATGATGTTGACGACATGATGTGTGACTCCTGGTGGGTCGGCCCGATCGTGCTTATCGGTTCTGCTTGCTGAATTCACAGCTGAGTCACCTCCTCAACAGCTCAGCACAGGCCTTGAAAAGGAAACGTAAGAAAAACTTAACCCCCTATTCACATACAAGAAACGTAAGCCCCTATTTACCTAAGTATACGTGTTCTAAGATTTAAAATAATATGATTATTTTTCAGATTAATTCGGGTATCCTATCTACCAGGTCGTAATGATCTATCAATATGAAATATCTGGAGTAGACAAATCCATAAATCTATGGAGACAGAGAATAAATTAGTGGTTGCCAGCGGCTGGGGAAAAGGGAATAGGGAATGAGAATTAATGGGTTGGAGATTTCTTTTTGAGATGTTTTGGAATTTGGTGGAAGTGGTGAATGCACAACATGGTGAGTGTACGAAATGCCACTGATTGGGACACTGATTGGTTCATTTAATGGTATGTTTATTTCACCTTGACATTTAAAAAAAGGCCAAAGTTAGCCTTGGCGAGCAGAAACCAGACGCCCTGGACTGCAGTTCCTATGTGATCTGGAGCCGGAGGGCTCAGCACCGCCCACCAGACACTCCTGTGTTGCTTCTCGGGGTTTGTCCTTGCTGTCGTTTGATGTATTTAGGGCGGGACCATGTCCCTTCTTAATGCCCCATGTCACCTGAGTCCAGGAATACTGAGGAACGGGCCGAGTGGCCAGGTGCTGGCGCTCTGGCTGAGACAAGCACCACCAGCTTCTCAGACATCCAACCTGCTAAAGCCACAGCTGGCCAGTGCCCCGGGCGAGAGAGGTCCTCCACTGGGACCACTTGCTCTCTGAAGGGGTAGCCCCTTATCTCAACTCTCCTTCAACCACAGGGGGCGCATTTGCAAGCCACTTTCCCACCGCAGCCTCATGTAATGTCTCTATGCCCCTTCCGGATCAGGCAGCCGAGACCCGTCCAGAGCAGCGTCCCACCCCCACGCCTGGGCTCTGCAAAGGGGAGCGGGAGCTTCACACCAGGCTCTCCCCGGCTTTCTCGCGGATGGATCCAGGACTTCCGGGCGAAGATGTCCAGACGTGAAGTCAGGCATTTCAGAACCAAACTGGTGACTCAATCCTTGCTCCTTAAATTGGTAAATGAAACATTTTAAAGGCAGCTCTTATAAATGTGAAAGGATCGCCCACAGTGTCATCGTACAAATAAATGCAATGAAAACAAGAGGATGCCACGGGGCTCTGGCGGCCCCGGCGCGGATGCCTCCCTGCGCCCAGGCCCGCTGGAGCGGTGCGAGCAGCCCACCCACACCCGCTCTCTCCGCCTTGCTCAGGAGGCCGCAAGAGAGAAACAGAAACGATGTCGGGCTTCTCCTGGAATATACTGATCCCCTGCCGCCTTCCTTGTGGAAATGAACCGCGAGGGGCCTGCCCCTGTGAAGGAGTCCCCTTCCCCCAAGTCCTGCGAGTCCTGGCAGGATCCAGGGCTGAGGGCCACTTGGTTCCCATTAGGCCCCCAAACAATGGAGGGTGTTACGCTGTTTATTGTTTCAAGTCAGCGGAATGAGCAGCGGCTTCAGGCCTGGCGCTCAAGGCCCATGCCACCTTCCCGACAGCCAGCCTCCTTCAAGGGATGCAAACGGTTCCTACATCGCTTATCAGCGACGCTCTTAACCGCTGAAAGATCCCCGGCCACGAAAAAGGGGCCAGACAAAGCGCAGAGACCTTGGAGAGCAGCAGCGGGGCTTCCAGAATGGTCCGCGGCACAGGCCGGCATGCAGAGGGCTTCCCCCGGGCACAGCTCCCCCCACCATGCTGTGGCCCCCCTGGACACACATGCAGGACGCCTTGCATTGCCTCCTCCTCACCACACCCTGCAGGTGGGAGCACTGAACCCATTTTACAGATTTTAAAGGTCCCACGGTTCTGAGAGAAAGCGTGTTTCATCCATCTGCCCGTTAAAAATACATACTGAAGCCATTCGCACCTCGCCCTTTTCAAGGCACTGGGGTACAGCGGTGAACCCTCTGGACAAGAAAGGTGGACCCCACGGGACTTACATTTGGATGCCAGGTAGTACTGAGTAAAGAGAAGGAAGGGAGAGAGGGAAGCGGCGGAGAGGGGAGCAAGATGGCCTGAGCAGGCATTGTCCATGCTCCACGGAGCCCCTCAAATCCACTTTGCCGTTTTGCATGAATAACATGGGTGGGCTGTACCAGTGACATTTCCTGGATGTGACATCACACTGTGTGAGACGCCACCCCTGGGAGATATTGGGGGAGAGGAGGGATCACTCCGCCTTATTCCTCACAACGGTGAGCGTCAGCCAGCGAGGCTGCCCCTCCACCTGGGGCCTGCTTCATCCCCAGGCCTGCTCCACTGCGTTCTCTCAAGCCCCGAGGTGTAGCACAGCAAAGACGGTTTGGTATTTCCAGAAAGGGTTCTTCTCTTCCCTGAGAACTAACACAGTCCAGCTTGTCACACTCCGCACACTCAGGGTGCCAGCACTGGACAGGGTGGAGGAGGACATCGGTGTCCCTGCCTGTGGAGGGTGGGGCTGGCACATCTTTGGGACCACCCAGCCGTGGGCCTTGCTAGTCCCACTGTATAGGAGAGGAAACTGAGGCTCCGAATGGAAAAGTGACTCAGGGAGCAGCAGAGCTGGGTGGGCTGCCACTCTGGCACCATCTAAGAAATGCTCAATAAAAGTTATTTTCCAATTCAATGCCATCCTTTCTTCTCAGCACTGCTCACCTGTGGAGCCAGACCACCCGGGCATGAGTCCGGGCTCCGGCACCTATTCTCCGTGTGCTTTAAGCAACCTATTTGTGCCTCACTTATCCCATCTGTGAAATGGGCACACAAAAAACCTACCCTATAGGGTTGTTGCCATCATGAAATGAGTTAAGCCTGGGAGGCCCTCTAGGGCTAGGTGTTTAGGTACACTGTGTACGTTAACTCATTAATGACGCTTGTGATGTACATGATAGTGTGTCCATGGGACACCATCATTAACGGGCATGTATGTTTCCATTTGTCCAGGAGATTGATTTTTTCCAGGAAATTTAAAAATTCTCTATTTTGTCACAATACATTTTCTAAGAAAGAGGAAGCTGACATGAGGGAGCCCGTGGACGTCACATTCTTGGCTCAGAACCTGTACTGGCTGGTCCCGTTCATTCCCTGGATTTGGACAGTGAGGCCCCGGTTTGGGGGGAGGGTGCACCAGTTTCCTTCAGACCCACCAACGGAGGACGCAGCGCAGACATGGCATCTTGGGAATGGCTCCCATGAGGGATGTTTCTGCTTCACCAAATGCCCTCCCCAGAGGGCACCGCCCGGTGCCTGTGTCATGGGCGCGATGCTTCTCCACCGACGCTGTGGCTCTGGTCCAAGGCAAGCCCACCACCCAGACAGAATCTTCAGGGTGTGAATCAAAACCCAACAAAACTCCAAAGTGTCTGGTTGGTCAAGGGGAAGTCCCTAAAGGAGGCTGGGTGTGAAGTTTAGGCTCAGGACAGTGGTCTCAGTCCCTGACTGGGAGCTGGCGAAAATGACCAAAAGTGGGCCCCACACCCAGACTAGCGTTTTCCAATCTGGGGCGATGCTGGGCAGACCACAAGGGACAGTGGGGTTGAGAACCACTAGGAGGATGGGGCTTGGGTGGGGGCAGCAGGAGACACGTGTCTCTGGCAGATGGAGGCAGCCAAATGGCGAGGGGAGAGCAGTCCAGATCCGCTGCCCCTGCAGCCTTCCCCTCCCCCACCAGCCCCTCCCACAGCCGTTTTATTCTCCTCTTTCTCCCCACCCCACCGGCACCCCACTCTACCTTCTCTTCTCAGCTGCCACCTGGCTGCTAAGAGCACCACCCTCTTCTCTCTCCACAGGTTTCTAACTCTAACGCTTTCTTCTCTGCTCCCACCCAGTCGGTCCATCTGTCACCCCCTCTCCTAACCTTTCTAGTTTCTCTTCCCTGTGTCCCGGGCAGGCCACACCTCCAGTACAGGTCGGCCTCCTTCCAGGCCTTGCTCTCACAAGCTTTGATGCTCAAGAGGAGTAAGGTGTGCAGCCCCAGCCGGCAATGCTAACCAGGCTCCCTGGTGGCTCTTACTGGGGGATTAAAGCAGCGTTCCTTCGAAGCTATTAAAAAGCAGCTTGCCGCCCCACCGAAGTTTCAGGCTGCATTTAGACACCCTCCTTCCTAAGGCATTTTCTGCTATATTTTTGCCTTCTGGGTGACAAGGACCTGAAAAGGAATTGTTGCTGTGACACTCAATGTCCACCTCCAGGCCGCCAGGCCTCCAGGCTGCTCACACAGGGGTGAGAGGCGTCAGCTAGGAAGGGGCAGTGACACCTTCCCGGAGTAAGAGGTGACAGTGGAATGTGCCAGCATAACTCGGGCCTAGGCCCTCCAGCCTGGGCCTCCAGGGGCCTTCGCTCTGTATCCACCTCTGGGCAGGGCGCCCCCTCCTCTCCAGCAGGCACATTTGCAGGGTGCTTTCATTTACTGCCTGTATTGTTGTCCAGCGTGACTTCACAGGAAGGATCAAGGTCTGAGCTAAAGAGCAAACTGCTCCCCCTCTATGTTGGGGGAAGGGAATCCTCCTGCGCGAGGACCCCGGGGGGAGATGGGTTTAGGAAGGGCGTTGGCAGAGCCTTGCTCAGAGAGAAGATGGGACTAGATTTCACGCAGGCAGCTTAGGTCTGTCGGTTGTGCATTCCTGTTAGGTCTGTGTCAAGTCATTTGACAACAAGAGCCGTATAGCAAATGAAAATACCAACTTGCACTTTTCAGGCACCTTCCGATCCCCCTGATAGGGGCTGACTCCTCGCAGGCCACGGCCAGGGATGAGGGAGTCATTCACTCCCCGGAGCTCAAACTCACGGCGCAGCCTGAGCCCTCTGGTTGGTTCCAACACTGCGCTCCGTGTGCCAGGAGAGCTAATGAGCAAGGGGTGGCCATGAGGGCGGCAAAGAGTCATCACCGGGACGAGTCCTACATATAGTCGCCTTTTTACAGGAGAAACATGTGGCCCAGAAGTACAGTCTCGCAGAAAACCGAGCGGCGCTGGCTTCCCAGCCCCCTCACTCGGAGGGCGGCCGCGGCCCGGGGCTGGGAGCCCGCACGCCCGGGGGGAAGCACGGGGACTCGGGAGCTGCGGTCAACGTGGGGCAGGGCTGGGTTCTTGCATTTTTGTTTTTTTTTTCTTTTGCATGTGGACATCTGGTGTCCTATAAATAAAATTGAAAACGTAAATATTGTAAAACCCATTAGAGTGGTTTTAGGTTTGGTGAGAGCACGGGTCAGCTGCTACCTCGCTGCACCGCGGTGGGAAAACATCACCCACACGCGGGTGTTCCCGGCTCCCAGCACGTCACCCATGTCACCGAGGTGGCCTGGCTGCACTCTGTCTGACTGAATAAACATGACGACACGGGTCAGTTGTCTCCTATTTATGATCGGGAGCTAACCGTTTTCCGTAGCTACCTGCAGACCTGTCTGCTTTCGTTTTATACGTGGACGTACTGGTTCGTGAAGGGAGGAGAGGGTCGCACTCTTTGTCCCCAAAACGCAAATTCCTGCGCTCGCCGATGTAGCCCCAAGACGCGCAGTCAGCCAGACTCCTCCTGTCAGGTTAAAGGCTCTCCAAAAGGCATTTTCTGTTGGAGACATATTAAATAAGCTTTATTTAATAATGCTCCATTTGACTTATCCAATTTAAATATTTGCTCTGATCAGCAACCATCTGATCCTGGCTTCGTTTCGGGCGGCAGAGTCATTTCTCCGGGTTATTTTTCTTCGGTGCAAAGTAGGTCCTGGGGGCAGGGGACGGCTCTCGGGTTCTCTGCGTGTCTCCACGCCGAGCTGCGGGCCGAAGGAGAAGCATTCACAGCGGTGCTGAGGCCGCCTTTTATATGTTTACATCGCGTGTCCTCACGTCTGTCTGGCTGAAGACAGAGGATATCATTTAAAAGATGCCTTCGAGCCAGATAATTACCAAGAGAGTTTTTGGGGTTTTTGTTTTGTTTTGTTTTCTCAGTAGGGCATCGGAATGTAAAGACATTCCCACAGCAGTGAGCTTTTTGAGATGTATTCTGCCAGCTGCTTTCCCCCTTTTCAGGGGTTTTTATACACCGAATGGATGATCATTCATTCAGAGTCAGGATTTGAAGGCAGAGAGAGGAGAACTGTTTTAATATTATAACTTAAAATGTCTTAAAAGGGGAAATTCGGCTTTGACTGCTACTAACTTTGAGGATGTTTCATATAGACCTTTGGGTTAACATTATGACTATTGTTATGTTTTTTAGTAGCATGCTGTTAAAAAACAAATCTTTTTAATTTTATTTTAGGTTTTACCTTTGCATGCTGCCTTCAAAAATAGCCCCCATAAAGCCCATAGCCCTGGTCCCCTCTCTAGGTATCATAAAGCCATTCATAATGACATAAACCTCTGTCAGCTTCACTCCGATACCAGCCCAGGGCCTGCGGCCAGTGGCGCAATGGGAGTACCTCAGCCCGTTATCTGCGCGACCTCTATAAAGGGACTCTGCTCCCAGACTGGGAGGGGGCTTTCCCGAGGAGGGGAGCAGAGTGCAGGCCCGCGGGTTTATGGGCCGGCGGGGGGAGGATGCCACCCCGAGCCGCCTGCAGCCTCCGTGGCCTGAAGTGTTTACCGCTGGGTGATTTACATCGTCCAGGTGTGCGTTTGGGAAACATCCTGGCTCTGGGCTGACAGGGCGATTGCCCTGGATTTGCAGACTTAGTCATTTTTTTGTTCAGAGACACATTTTTTTAAAAAACGTACCGGCCCCAAGTGGTCCGTCTCCTGTGGTTTTCACACAGGAGGGCTGAGGAGCCTCTTAGCCCGACGCCCCAAGTGCTGCCCACATGGGGGCACGTCGCTGTCACCGAAACTGCGGCCGGCTGTCCTCAGCCTCTCTCTCCTCCAACACATTCTTCTGCCAGTTTGTCCTTCGACCTTTGTGGCTGCGTCGATGCTCGGCCAGCTTCCTGCTGCTGTCTCAGCACCTGGTGCTTTCCCAAGAGCCCTGCCAAGCAGACGCTTTTCTCAGTCTTCTCGGGTCCCCCGGGCCGAGTTTGAGAAGGGGCCGGGGTCCCCATGTTTGTGCCACCCGGGTCAGCCCTGCTGGGCACCCCCGTGAGGGAGCTCCTTCCACCACAGAGCCACTTTCTGTTCTCTGCGCCGGCGTGTCCCTGCAGGTGGTGGTGTCACTGCGTGTCACAGGGACTGCACAGGGCGTGCCCCACACCTACACCGGGGGGACCTTGTGCTACCTGAACGCCGAGTTAAAACACGCTTCCACAAATCAAAACGGGGTTTCTGTCAGTCAAAAACCGTATTTTAAATTTTGCGCTATCATACCCATCCCACCCTATTTAAAGGAGTTTGGACATTTATTGCATATCCACTTTTTACACTCGTGCTAATCTTTTCTCCAACCCCTTCTGACAACTCTGATGAAAAAGAAAACACGACGTATTTTTGCCTCGCGGAAATACACACGCACACGCACGGAGCGGGAGGTGGGCGAGGATGCTTGTAGAGAAATTGAGAACGATTCTTTGTTTATGTTTTCATTTTTACAAATACCTTTTTTACCAAGCCAGAGAATACCGGGCTGATTTTAAGAAGTCATTTCAATTTAGCTGTTCCTCTCCCCTTGATGAAATGTCTCCAGAACCCATCATTCTGCCTCCTTGCACGATCTGCAGACAGAAAACACTCAGTCAAACACAGGCAGTAAACAGTAGGGGCCACCAGATCCAGGCTTAGCAAGCGATCGAATTCCTTCTGCTTGGGCTTCGACAGGGGAAAAGCCTTTCGGCCCGTGATTGGAACTAACGAATTCACTTAAAAGCGCCCAACTGCCCTCAGTTTGAGCTCCTTTCTCCCAGATTATAAATACGCAAACCTCCCCAACATAGAAAAGTATATTGATTTGTCGCACTAAACAGAAAGACTGTTTAAAATGAGCAGCCCTCGGGGGGAGGAAAATATTCCAGCAATAAAACCAAAACCATTATTTCCAAACATCAGGTGATGGGGGCTTCCTGGGAAATTGTTCTCTGTCACCACTCACAGCCTCACATCGAGAAGAACCAGGGAAAATATCACGCTGACCAAAGGGGGAAGAAAGATCCAATATTTAGAGGAATATTTTTTGCCTTTGCTATAGACTCTTAACCATGTGCTTTTGTGTATCTCTACCGTGAATCTCCTTTAAAGACGGTGCCTGACCGGATGTCGTTTTTCGGATCAAACACAAGAAAATACGTGGGAGCATGGTCTATGGTACAGAACCGCCCGCGAGTGTCGCCTTCTCAGCACCAAGCCGTTGGGGCGAAGTTTCGCTAAACTGCCGAATTCATTTATTTTCACCTCTGCTGGAACTGCCCCCGAGAGCAGGTGATGATTGAAAGATTTAAAAAAAAAAAAAAATTCTAAATCACAAGAGAGATAAAAATGCGCGTCATGCTATGAGGTCTGAACGTTAAAATGTAAGAGAGCTAGCCAGGGTCTGGTAAATGGCTAAGCAGATTAGTAGCCCTACTTTTTAACATATAAACATCTGAAACCCGTTTCCTGTTTAAGAAGAAGAAGAAAAAAAAAAAGTCTAGGTGGATGACCTCGGGCACTTTTTTTTGATTAACAAATGTGAATTGTACATCACGGTGGGGGAAAAAAAAGGCCCGCGCTTGGTGGTCTTTCTACAGTCTGTATATGGGAGAGAGAGAAAAAAATACAAAAATAAACGTTACCTTCTCACTTTCAGGGTGGGCAATGCCATTTCTGCAGCGGCGTCCAGGGCTCTGGCAAATGTTAAGGCTGTCACCGCGGACAGAATCCCCACGGCCTGTGTGCCTCGCAGAGGCCGGAGGAAGGAAAACATTCCGGGGATTCCTGCCGCTGCCCCTATCTCCAGCCCAGGGCTCGGCCCCGCAGCAGACCCGTGTCACCCGGGCAAGCGGCGCGAGACAGGGCAATTCTGAACCCACACCTCCCCGGCCAGCCCGGCCGCCCTGGAACCCGGGCCCGGTTGCGGATCACCCCCAGCACACGCGACGTTGACACTGTACCTTCAGAAGGAAGCACCAGCTGCAGTGTGTTCAGCTGAAAAGAGCTGAGTGGCTCTGACACATTCTGACAAGATACATTTTATAGGGTCTGTGTTAGAATTTGATATTGGAAGTTGGGATTCCAATTTTATGTCTTGAACGATAACAATGGCAGCTGGGACCTTTAAGAAATGTGTGTATTCCTTCCATTTAACAGTTACATAATAAAAGCTATTTATGTCAAACACCTTATAAGGGCAAGATTTAGCCTGAATGTCAATATAACATATAATACTTTTTTATATTCAGATAGCAGAAAACATCCATTATCGGTGTTACACATTATTTGGGGTTTGGGCTGTTAGTTATATGGGAGCTTTAAAAATCTAAAGTCAGCATCTCCTCACTATAATTTACAAATTCATTGAGCTGCTTTTTTAAAAAAAAATAATAATTCTGTTTAAAAAGATGCTGATGCATCATTATTTGTTTTCCCCAGTCCTTCTGATGAGAAGACATAAAGAGGAGCAGTTTTCTGTTGTTTGATTTGATTTTGGTAATTTCCAAGCATGCGGTAAACGCACGCACTGGCCTTTATAAATGGGTGCGTCTTTTGTTTTCTGGAGAGGACCGGGCTGGCCACAACCGGGTGATTGTGATGACTGGCGGGTCAGCGGCTCCGAGACCTTTCCCAGGGAAGGAAGAGTGACACCCCAGCTCACCGTGGCAGCTGGATTCAGGCGCAGACTCGCCTCCAGCTCTCCCAGGGACATGGCACCATGTTTTCTGAGGCGACCGCTTCTGCCAAGCAGACAGGGATTCTTGCTGCTGCGGACACTTGGAAATGACCACGCGGCCCTGCCAGGCCGGCTTGTTAGAAAACCCCAGCTTCCTTCTTATCTTGTCTGCTCAGACAAAGAGCAGAACCTCACTGAGCTGAGACGAGAACCCCAATTAGCGAAGCCAAGAGATTTCCATCCTTCCCACACCCCACCGGGCGTTCAGTTCCCCCTCACTTTCCTTTGACTCATCGGGAGAGTGTGACCTCGGGTTAATGAGAAAAGCCCAGTGGGGTGGTGGCAGAAATGTCACCCTGACTCTCCATGCCCCCACCCTTCTCCCAGCCCCCCATGGTGGGACGAGACACAGAGGACGAGGGACCAGGACAAAAGCCACTAGCCCCTCAGGCGCTGTCGGAGCCAGCTGACACCAACTTAAACTTGACTAAACGCAAGTTTTATTCCCTTTGTTCCCAAGAACGTAACAACTCCTAAGCAAATATGATCTTAAAAAATAATTTATTAGGCCTCTCCCTTCTCTTCTTTGTCAGAAAGTTGCTTCCGTCTACATGGACAGCAAATTCCTTTTCTTTTCTAACAAGCGGCCGCCAAGTTTCACGTAGCTTTTTTTCGGAGTTTTACCAGCACATACCCCATTTAGAAAGGCAAGCCTTCTGGTTGATTGCCACTGTCGCATGTTGAATTTTATGTTGGTTACACGATTATCAGAAAGAGTCGTGCTCCGGGGGAGGCCTGGGAGGTGAGCGCACTTGAAGACAGCGGGTATCTGAAGGGGAAATAAGCCGGCCACAGGCCTCTCCGATGCCTGAGATCCGAAACAGCAGCTTTCTCCGCCTCACCACCCATCCTCTCAGCGACCCTAGCGCTGACTGTCATTGCTCACACTTAACACCAGGAAACGGAGGCAAAGGAAAACCAGCTCATTTTACAGAGAGATGACCGCTGAGGCTCGGCTACACCTAGTAATCATCGGATTAGTAACAGGTCGCTTTCATGGAGGCATTGCCAGGTGCCAGGAGCTTCCTGCGACTCCGTCGGTTTACAGGAAAAGCTAATCTGGCCCCACAGCAGCCCTCTGAGGCAGGCATCCTTATAGCCGTCATTTTTAAAAATATATTTTTAATTGATTTTTAGAGAGAGAGGAAGGGAGAAGGATAGAGAGATAGAAACATTGAGGAGAGAGGAACATCATCAACTGGCTGCCTCCTGCTCGCACCCCTACTAGAGATCAAGCCCGCAACCCAGGTATGTGCCCTGACTGGGAATTGAACCAGCGACCTCTTGGTTCCTGGGGGCGCCGCTCAACCTCTGAGCTACACCAGCTGGGCATTGCCATCATTTTATAGATGAGGAACCCGAGGCAGAGAGGTCAGTCAATCACTGAAGTCCAGAGAGCTGGAAAGTGACCAAGTGACAAGAGCCACAGTCAGGCCATCTGCCGACAGAGGCCAAATTGTAGGCTCCAAGCTGGGATAGCAAGTGTTCCATGTCAGTGGTGACAGCCCAAGTCACGCTGCCTGGGGTTAAATCCTAGCCCATCCCCTGGGAAAGTTACTTCACCAGCCTGAGCCTCAGTTTGCTCACCTGTAAAGTGGGGACAGTAACGTTCCCCACCTCATGGAGTTGTTTCAGGATTGCATCGACAGAGCATGCAAGGTGCATGTCACATCGAAAGTGTGAGGTCTGGGACCTCAGCTCATACTTTCCAAAGCCCATCCTCCTCTCACCTGAGTGGGTCACGGACTGCAAGGCTTGCTCCACGACCTATCCGGGAACTTTGGCTGTGTCCTCAAACACCGGGATCATAAAGCTACTGGGAGCATACAGTGCGGTCCCCCCGCAGCAAGGACTCAGCCATCTGAGTGGTGCCTGTCCCACGAAAGCCCCCGCTGGCAGCACATGCCCTGGGGTGGCCACGGGAGGGAACACACACTCCACCATGCCCCAGCCTTCGAGGGAGGGAAGGTGTGGAGGCCCCGGGGCTAGCCATGGGAGTGGCATGATTTGTCATCAGACCCCACAGGCTTGCAGGCCACCCACCAGCCTTCCAGCCACCCTGGCTGCCCCCGGGTTTCTGTTGCATCTATTTGGACAGCAAACCCCCCCCCCCTCCGCCCCGGGAGCCCTCCTTCTCCACTCTCTTCAAAGTCCACCCCTTGCCCTTCAAACACGTGTTTATGTCGCACAAAAAGGCCCAGGAACAATAAACAGCCCAGCATCCTGAGGCTGGCTCCGCTCGAGGGTTTGGGGGCTTTCTGACCTCCACCACCTGCCCTGCCATGGAGGCCACTGGGGACTCCAGTGTCCCATAGACCCAATTCCAACGCGGCTTGTGCCTCCTGGGAGCTGTGTTTACTCAGGCGAGTAGCTCTCTCTGATCCCAGCTTCCCTGACCACTAAACAGCAGCCAAGATGGGCAAAGTGCTGGTGTGCAATAAATACCAATTCCTGTGTTTAACTCAGACTGTAAGATGAAAATACCTAAACGTGCTGAGAGCAATCACTCCTTTTCAGAAAGCGATGCGGCCGGGTCACAGGAGGGGCTGGAGCCAATGGGGAGCCCAGGCCCAGTGACGTGGCCAGAGGCAGACCCACGGGGAAACTGCCCTTTGCTTGATTTGTGTGACCCTGGGCATCTTGCTCAGCATTTCCGGGTCTGTCTCCCACCTGCAAATAAAAGTTTTCTTCCTACCTTCCTCCTTGAATTATCAAATAAAATCTTCCACCGCTAAAAAAACACCTCAACATAAATACGCTGCTCTCCACAGCACCAGGATATTCTTAAAGCGCTCCATCCCCCTTGCACAGTTTAAATGATGTGGTCATTTGGCAAATATAAAATCTTTGACACCCAGGTGGTGTTGCTCAGTGGTTGAGTGCGGATCTATGAACCAGGAGGTCATGGTTCCATTCCCAGTCAGGGCACATGCCCAGGTTGCGGGTTCAATCCCCAGTGGGGGGCGTGCAGGAGTCAGCCGATCAATGAATTTCTCTTATCATTGATGTTTCTATCTCTCCCTCTCCTTTCCTCTCTGAAATCAATAAAAAAATACATTTTTAAAAATCCTTGAAAATACATTGGTAAGATTGGGGGTGCTTATTTTTCTTTTCTGTAATATACCTTTGATTAATGTCTTGTATTTTTTCCTGACTTTTCTTTGAATTTCTTTTTAGATACACATCTAATCTAATAAAAGAGTAATATGCAAATTAACCCTCACTCCGTTACACCTAAGTTATGCCCACCAGCCAATCAGAGCAACAGTATGCAAATTAACCCAGCCAAGATGGTGGCTGGCAGCCATGGAACTAGAGCAAACAAGAGGCCAAAGATGGAGGAAACTGCCTGCCTAGGCTGGCTGTGGCCTCCGATCAAGGCAACAAAGTTTCAATTATAGAAGCCACAGAGCAGAAATAAACAGGAGGCTTCATTGCCTGCCTATGCAGGCTGTGGCCTCCACTCAAGGAAACAAAGTTTCAATTATAGAAGATAAATAAACCCCAGAAACCTGCATCCAGTCAGCCTCTCTGGGATGTTGGGTCAATGGGAGCTGTGGACAGCCTGAAAACAGCCCTCAGCCTCTCACCCAGGCTGGCCAGGCACCCCAGTAGGGACCCAAACCCTGAAGGGGCTGTGGGAAGCCTGAAAATGGCCCTTAATCTCTCACCCAGGCTGGCCACACCCCATGGGGGTCCCCATTGCGGGGCTTAGGCATCCTGCAAACAGCCAACAGCCCCTCACCCAGGCTGGCCAGGCACACCAGCAGGTGGACATCCCCCAAGGGGTCCCAGACTGCTGAGGTACCACCGTGGAATGCACAAATTTTTGTGCACAGGGTCCCTAGTAGTAATAATACATGTGGCCGTATGCTCTATACAGCTTCATGCCTCCCAGTTCCAACACGGCTTGTGCCTCCTGGGAGCTGTGTTTACTCAGACGAGTAGCTCTCTCCGTGGACCCTGAAGTGTGTGGACAATACTCTAAAGGGGAGCCACACTCCTCCCGATTGTTCCCCACTTCCATTATCTCGAGTTTATATTATGCATTTATCTCTGTAACAGGAACATTTTACCCATAAAGCTTCTTACCATATTTTGATTCATTTATTTGGGTTAGAGTCACAGTAATAAAACAGAGTCAAAGGCTATACGATGACCCTGATACATCTTAATGGCACTCAAGGAACTCCTTCAAGGGGACAGGAAGCAGCTACACCCCATGGCCCTCCATCGGTCTATGTCTTTGCCTCTGAATTGAAAGAACCTACTGAACTCGGACTTTTACCAGGAATGCACTTTGTGGGGAAGACTTTTTTTTAATTGTCACAAGTTCTTTGGGGGAGAACAGTTTTATGGATGAGATTAAGGGGATTATTTACAGACTGTGGAGAAAACATTTCTGCTAATTAAGGATGTATCTAAAAAATTAGAGCAAAAGAAAAAACATAAATTGCCACACCAATATCAGAAGAGACACCCCCTAACGCACATCATCTCTCAAAACCCACACTCGTAAGTGGTGAGCAGTCGGTGGGGCCAAACCGCACACTGTCAAGGTTGCACCTAGAATCAGCTGGTCCAGGGCCTTTCTGTGCAGCATGTGAACCCCTGGGGCCTAAAGTGCAGGGTCAGACCGGGCTGAGATCGTCCATCATTAGCCAGCACAGCAGGATGAGAAGTCTCTGGTCCAGGAACCACTCAGAGTGGCTGGGGCGCAGAGCAGCACCATCACCGATTCCACTGGCTGGTGGGCATGGCTTTCCAAACCCCTTGATTTGGAGCCAGTGTTCTCCACTTGAACTACACTTTAGAATCCCCAGGGGAGGTTTTTAAAAACCTCAGTGCTAGGCTGCCCCAGACTAATTACATCAGAATCTGTGGGGGTGGGGCCCAGGCATCAGGATATTTTCAAAGCTCCCAGGTACTCCAGTGTGAGTTGGTGTGGAGAAGAGCTCATTTAGATGTTCACTGCAGCAGGGCAGAAAGCTCAGTGAGTGATGTCTGCCAGGGGATGGGTGGTAGGTGGTGTGTCATGAATTTGCCTTCACTGAGGTTTGCAGAAGGTGAGGGACTTACTGAAGTCTCCACGGTGGGAGAGTTAGGATTAGGAACTACGTCTCCAGACTGTAACCTGCAGACTCCATTTTTTACTCAAGACTAACACATTCAGGTAGAGACCCCATCTTAAAGACACTCTTCCGTTCAAATTTTTCAAGCTTCTATTGCATGCTTAGCCACAAACTGTGGGCAGGGGTCTGACACTGACCTTCTGGCTCAGTAGTGAGGGCAGGGTGTGGAGAGGGGAGAGGCTGGGTGAGGAGAAGGCCATGAGAAATTGAGCAATAACCGGAAATGGGGTGCATCAGGTGAGCCCCACTCTTGGGGATCCTGGAAGTTCACAAGGAAGGGTTCAGATGGTGGTCGACTGCTCGAAGGGCAGAGTTAACAGATCCTGGCAAACCATGGCATCCAAATCAAGAACAGGATCAGGAAATTTGACATTTCCCAAATGCACTGAGGGTAAAAGTCAGATAGAGGCCATATCTGGGGAGACTATAGACCGAGGAGGGGCAGGACTAATGGGGAGCCCTCTACCTGGGGGGTAGACATATGTAAAACATTTCAAGGCACACATTTAAGGTTTGTGCACCATATATACTTGCCCGGATGTAAGTTAAACTTCAAGAAAAAAGTTAAAATCCAGAAAGAGAAATCTATGTAATAAGAAAGATGGCCATGAAAGCATTAGAAACCCAGAAACAGAAAGAACACCCATAGATGAGGCAGAAAATGTCAAACAACCCAATGGAGGGGGACACAGAAATATATGACAAAGAAATAGGGAAAAAATGAAAGGGGCAATTCATGACAGATGAACCAACAAGTAAATCACATTAAATATGCTTACTGTAGAACATAATTATAACCCTTAGCTCTTTTCTGGATTTCCTTACATTTTTTTTCATGGCTTAGTGTTGCTTTGATGTTGAATTTCACATGCACATGGGGACAGCACCGTAATCTTTTTAGGGTTTGTGTTAATTGGCTCTGGGCTGGAAGAAATGTCCAGATTGACCAAGTGGTACTTAAGGACGCAGAGGGAATATTCCTTCGAAGGACACTAGCTCTTAGAGGTTTAAAGCAGCCGCGGATGGATTAACTCAGGGCCCTAAACAAGGCTCACAAAGCCGTAACCAAAATAAAATCAATACTAAACTATAAACCTGAAGTTACACCGAAGTTCTCTTTTCTTCCATGTATCAACTTCATTTTTTAAAATAAAAAAAACCACTCATTTTGGAGAGAACCCAGGAACGGGCCTTTTTTTCCAGGTGAGGCAAGCACAGGTCGCATGGGGAGTGAAGCGCAGTGAGGATGGGGAAGCTGGTTTTGGAGGAGTGAGGGGCTCTGACGTGTTATCTGCGCAAGCTAGACACTCTGGAGGGCGTGTCTCAATCTAAAGAGACTGAGAGTGAAAGTGAGGAGGTAGATGTACGAAGGTACGATTCTGGGAATGGCCCTGCAGAAGCAGGTGCGGCTGCAGCGGCCAGGGCAGCCTGGAGCGCAGAGGGCCTGGACTTGGGTGCTCCTCAGAGGAGACCGTGATGTCTGTCACCTGCACCCTGCAAAGCCTCTTTGACCCTGCCTGTCACGGAAATGTTTCTCCTGGGGAACACGTCTTCCTCTCATTCACAATGAGATGTGATTTATAAGATGCCCCCCCTCCCCTAAAAGGGATGGAGAGGCAGGGACAGAAACACACACCGAGGTGTAAGTGACTCCCTGGAGGCCCCTCCCAGGCGGATGGATGAGGAGCTTTGGGAAACTGAAGGGGAGCAGGGAGTGGGGAGGAGGAGGAGCCTCCGAAGCAGAGAGAGTGGATCCGCGCCACATCACTGCCCACGCTGAATGTACAATCCTTAAAACAGGCAGAAAATACACTCTGGGTCAGTGTTTCTTCTCAGAATTATCACAGTTGATACCAGTGAATTTGGGCACCATGGTAACTTCTGAGTCCCTCTTAGCTGGCTGCATAGGGAGTGTCAGAAGACGGTGTGTGGCTCTTAAGTCCCCTGGGATCAAACGATGGGCTCAACCATGAACACAGGACCCGTGAAGGCTGGGCTGTGAGCTCAGACCTGAGGGGCACAGCCTGAAAGTGGGAGGACAGTACTCTCCCGAGTCACCCGATGACACTTTCTGACACTGACATTTTCTGACTTTGACAGCTAGCCATTTGGTAGAGAAGAATGAAAAGTCTAGAATAATGTGCACTAACTAACTGATTTTCCCACCACGAGTCCGCCTGGACTCTTCCTGTTCAGATATATGACCAGCTCCTGGGACAAGTATGCAGAGGCAACGACAGTAGGGGCAGGGGTCTCTAGGGAAATAGAAACAGGGCTGCCATACCCTGATAGAGCGCCTTGGTGAGAGTTATGAAGGCGGTGCCAGCACTGGGCAGACCCAGCCCTGCCCCAGGTGAACAGTTTGCAGAGCTGCCCATGGATGCCAGCCCCCGTGCCTACGCCAGCCCCACCTGCCCCTTAGCCCTGGAATGGGGGACAGAGAGCATCAGGAGCGATAGAGCCCTTGCTCTGGGTTAGGGCTCCGCACAGAGCCCCCTTCTCCCCTTTCCTCTTCTGAACCCGTTTTGGCCTTTGAGGAAGCAAACCATGGTGGTGCTCCACAGACGGCTGCACACGAGGCCATTTTTTCATCAGAAGGCAGAGCAGAGGCTTCTCCTCACCGCCCTGGTCATACCAGTGTTATTTCCTTTTATTATAAATAGGAATTTCAGTCAAAGGGGTGCAGCCCAATACCCCTCGGCTGCTTTGTACTTTAATCAGGGCTTTCCTGCTGAAAATGTTTATCTTCCAGCAAAGAGGTGCTAATTTTATCTTGTAAAAGTGGGTATCTGCTTACGTCCCTTCTACCTTCGAGAAAGATAACCAAAGGCGCATTATGTCATCTAAATACAGCATCCTCGGAGATCAAAAGGCATAATGTACACATCTGCCAAAGTTGATGGAGCGGCCATTGGCGGGCTCTTCCGCCCCGGGTGCATGTGCTTCATTGATAGACACACTTGGCCATTTCTATGAAAGAGACTCCCAAACGCTCTGTTTGTGCCAGTTGATTCCAGTGATATTAGGAGGTTTTGAAATGAGAATCCAAAATAGACCTGCCCTTCTCACCCCTCTGTGTAAGCTCTCGCCACAGGAAATGGCCCAAGTTCAAATTTTTGCAATGGAAGCAACGTGGGACTAGATAAGAAGTGTGTCCCTTACGGGGACATGTTGATGTTTAAAGTAGAGTCAAAATGATCCATCGCCCAAGTCCACCTGAATGTTGTCTTTTGAATCCAGTCTCACTTCTGGTCCTAGTTCAATGTTTTCCACTTTCTTGGCTCCCATTCTATTATAAGAGTACATGTCCCAACACAACATGCGTGCACTCATACGCACATGTGTGTACACACATACATATTTGAAATAGACGTTCCCCAAACAAGACGCACTCTTACAACACGCACTGCACTCCGACATGTTCTGTGCATGCCAGTTCGGCAGAACACCTTCCCTTTGCTTCTCGGCATGGGGCCCCCCGGACCAGCAGCCCCGGCAGCATCATGCAGCATCTCGGGCCCCGCCCAGGTCTCAACAGTGACAATCTACATGTCAACAAGCTCCCCGAGCAGCGCGATGACGCACATTCAGTTTGAGAAGCACTGAGCTCGTCTGTTTCTTTTGTTTCCGTATTTTATATTTCAGTGGCAACTCTCTAAATGGACCCATCACTCACCTGTGCTTCACAACCCAGGGTTCAACCAACCAACATTTGGACATGGAGCCAGCATTCTCAGGGCTTCATGTGGCTCTGTTGTGAGAAGAAACTGATGTGCACCTACAGCTCTGCCCTTGGGGCACACCTGCCCCAGACACCCTCCAACACCCCCACAGGTCCCCAGGGTGCTGAGAAAGACCATTTCCCAGGCCATGAGGTTACACAAGCTTTGTCACAAACTAGAATTTAAGCACCCACGCTCTGTGGGGTTTGCAAAGAGATGAGGAGGAGCAGCGTGAGTGGTGGCCTGATGCCCTGTGACCCCATGAAGGTCTTTCCTCTCCCTGGTGACCTCACCTCAGTGCCCTAGAGTCAGGAGAATCTCTGGGCAGAGGCTGCTTATGGGTGACACGATATTGAATGAGAGAAGGAAGTATCAGATATCATGGGAAAAAGCTGGCTCTTCCCTCCTAGAATCAGAGTTGAGAATAAAATTGAAATGCCTAAAACATCTTCAGATACCCTGGCAAGAAGGGCAGTCATTTCCCTCAGCTCAGAACGGATTTATGAGAATGAACTTCAGATAGAAATGTATGTAGCAGTGGAAAGCTGAACAGCAGCTTTCCCTGTGAGAGTGCAAGAACATGCTGCAAAAAATAAAATAAAATAAAATACCATCTCATATTTTCACCTTTAAAATTTTCAAAAACAATTTCTACTTTGGAAAATAGACGAAAGTACAAAGAAACCACAAAAACCACCTATATTCTCTTTATGGAGCAAAAACTGCTTGCCACTTTGCTGGGCGTCCTTTAAGACCTTTTTCTGTGATTTATGCACATAGACAGTCGTATGCATATAACGGTTTCCGCCTTGTGTTGTTCTTAACATAAATAGCATAACACGGAACACGTTCGGAACCTCTCCTGGTCTCCCAACAGTGTCTGAGGTCTTCCCATGTCCACAGCACTTATCAGCCTGACTTTTTAAACCAACACTCGTTTCTCAACGTGGGGACACCAGAGTTTGCTGTACCATTTCTATATTGACAGTCATTTCGGTTACTTCCTGTAGCTTCACTATAACAAATATGTGCAGTGACCATCCTCGGGTCCACCTCTCTGCACACATGTGGGTATTTCTTCCCCCAAACTGATTTCTAAAGGTGCAATGTCTGTGTTGTAGGTTCATAGGTTTTCAATTTGAATAAACACTGTCCAATGGCTTCCCAAAACAATGTATCCGGTTACGGACTACCAATAGGGAACCTACTTTCCGTCCAGTCTCCAATGCTGGCCACGATCAATCTTTTATTACTAATGTTGGGGGAGGGGAGCACAGCCTATTATTTTTTCTGTGTGCTGGTACGTTCACACATCTCTTCACATCAGGCATGTGAATTCTATTCAGTTGGCTGCCTCTCCTCACCCTTTGTACATGTTCTGTGTGTATGCCTATGTGTGTATTTATATCTTTTTAAACCTGGCATTTGAGACTGCTTTGGACATTAGTCATTTCTGAGTCTATGTTTTGCAAGTATTTTTTACTGATTCATCACTTGAATTCTCACTTTGTTTATGGTGTTCATTGTTACAAAGATTTGTCAAACAGTCAAATGTATCATTTGCTTCCTTTTTTTTTTTTTTTTGCTCTTGCATTTATAGTTTTAAGAAAATGTCCTCTCTGAAAAGTTGTAAACATCATCTTCTTCATTTATTCCTAACATTTTTGTTTGTTTGTTTTTGCTAATCCTCCCCCGAGGATATTTTTCCATTGATTTTTAGGGAGAGTGGGAGAGAGAGGGAAAGACAGAGAGAAATATCGATGTTGGTTGCCTCCTGCATGAGTCCTGACCAGGGCCTGGGCTGGGGAGGAGCCCGCAACCAAAGTACATGCCTTTGACCGGAAGTGAACCCAGGACTTTTGGTCTGCAGGCTGACGCTCTATCCATGGAGCCAAACTGGCTACCACTATTCCTAACATTTTGAAAGTTTAGTTTTTTACTTTTGCACTTTAACCAATTGTCTCAACACTTACCAAGAGGTTGATCCTTTCACGATATATTGAAGTACCTTCTTTCTTACATACAATATCCCAGGTCTACCCAAACCCATGGCTCGACTATGGTTCTTTTCCATTGGCCTGTTAATTTACTTCCAGATACTTGAGGATTTTTTCACATTCTTTTGTGTTAATAATTGCTAGTTTAGTTTCACTGTGTTCAAATAATATACTTTGTATGATTCTTATCTTTTTAAATTTACTGAGACTTGTTTTATGACCTAGAACAGAGGAAGGAGAGGTTTTTCTGTACAGGGGCAGATTGCAAACAATGTCACATGTCTCTGTTACATATTCTTTGTTTTGTTGAGTTTTAGTTTTTGCAACCCTTTAAAAATATAAAAACCACATTTAGTTCATGATATATACTGTCCATCTTGGTTAATACCGCACACGCACAGGAGCCAATGTGTATTCTGCTGTTGCGAGTGACGTACTCCATCAGGACCAGTTAGGTCAAGGTGGCTTACAGAGCTCACGTCTACTATACCTGTCTCGATTGTTTTTGTCTGCCTGTCTTATCAACTACTGAGGGAGAAGTATTGGATTCTCCAACTATAATTGTGGGTTGTACTCTCCTCCTGTTTGCTCTATCAGTTTTCATTTCCTGCATTTCAAAGCTTAAACTCTTCTTTACATGGGCACATGAATAATGAATTGCTTTGTAATAACTGAAATGTAATTAATGTCTGGGTGATCGGCAGTTCTAGCTATAATATTCCCAGATTCTGGGCTGACTGACCACCATTTGTCACTCCTCAGGGTGCAGTTTTTCTAGAAACCTATAGTGAGGACACTTTGTTCCTTAGTATTCTAAAGAGTAAAATGGGTTCCATATAATAAATCCCCTTGGTTTGCTGGAAAGATTAAATAGCATAAAACATGTAGAACCTAGTATGATGACCAGCACGAATTAGGTGCTCAGTACATTCTAACTGCAAGTAGCACTGGTGTTGGCATTACTTCCGACGGTGAAAGAGGCAAATAAGAGAGGGCTTTTGCTAGTCATGTAGCTGAGGTCGACCAGGAAGGAAAAGGGCTGGTTGGGCGTCTTGACCAACACGGTGAGAAGTAAATTGGGAGCAGTAACTGGCAGACTTCAAACCGCATGACAGGGATTGTATTCTGACTTCCAAAAACTTTCTAAATCGCTTCCTCCCACTCCTTCTAACCACAACAGATAAGGCCCTGAACTCAACACTAGCTCCTATATTCTCCAAAATGTCAAATCCTAAGCTTTGCTCAGAGTCCTGATAAACACGAGAACCACAGTGAGAACGAGTGTCACAGTGGGAGGGACGTGGATGGTAAAGGCAAACAGACTTGGGCACAATCAGCAAACCCTGCCTGCATTACACGGACACATCCTCTCAATCACGACCACAGTCAAAGGCCTTGCCTCACACCCAACCATGAGACTGCAGTTGCCCCTGGAAACATCTCAACTCTTGCTACACCTCCCACAAAGATTGAATATGGCCATTTTTAAGAGCCCAGCAGAATTAGCCAGTGGATAATACATACACACATTTTCCTGCTTTTGGCCAAACTTTTAAACATCAATCTAATTAAGATAACATGTCTTTACTAGTACAATAAAATGTATCCGTTTCAAATTTTGACAGATGTATGCAACACGCAACCATATCTCAATGAACATATAGTGTATTTCGTTCATATATATCACCACAAAACTCTCAGCGCCCTTGGTAATCAATCTAGGCAACCACTGATCTGATGTCTACAGCTAGAGATTAGTTCAACCCATTCCAGAAATTCATTTAAATGCAACCACACAATATGATGTGTGTGTATGTGTGTGTGTGTGTGTGAATGGCTTCTTATACATAAAGTATTTTAAGCTTCATCAATATTGTTCCATATATCACAAATGCATTTCTGTTTATTTCTGAGTGGTGTACTACCATATAGATTGGCCACAATTTGTTTATCCATTAACTTGTTGATGGACATTTGGGTTATATGCAGCTTTTGACTACTATAAATAAAACAGCTCTGATCATTTGCATGCTATCTTTTTGTGAATGTGTTTTCATCTCTCTTGGGAAGAATACCTAGGAACAGAATTGCTAGGTCATTCAGGAAGTGTATGTTTATAGAAACCACCAAACTGCTTTTCAAAATGGTTGTGCCATTCTACACTCCCACCAACAATGTATGCGAGTTCCAGTTGCTCCTCATCCTGTCAATACTTGGGAGTTTCAGTTTTTTAAATTTTAGCCATTTGGTGAGTATGTAGTGTTATCACACTGTAGTTTTAATTTGCATTTCCTGATGACTAATGACACTGAGCATCTTGTGCACTCATTAGACATTCATACCTCTTCTTTGTAAAGGGGTCTCAACCATTTGTATAATTAAGTCAACTGTCTTCTTAACATCAAATTGTAAGAGTTATTTACGTATTCTGGTTACAAGCCATTTTCCAGATATGTGTTGTGAATATTTCTTGCAATCTGAAGTTTGCTCTTCCAGTTTTATTAGTATTTTTAAAGAGCAAATTTCTAAATTGCAGATTACAATTTATTAATTTTTTATTAGTGCATCTTCTCTCACATCTAAGAAATCTTTAACTACCCCAAGTTTTTGGAAATATATTTCTTATGTTTCCTTCTGGAAATTTCATTGTTTTAGGTCTTGCATTTAGATCTTAGGTGCATCTTAAATTAATTTTTTATACAGTGAGAGATAAAGGTGTAGGTCCATTTTTCCCTCATGTGATTACTTGGTTGCTCCTACCACGTTGAGAAAGTGCTGAATTTTGTCAAATACTTTTTCTACACCACATCACTGAAATATAAACAAACTGAACTGTAGAAATAGACTACTAACAATCACCACAGCAATGTAATTAGGAATGGAAAAAGAAGTCATCCCTTTTCGTGGGTTTACTGCCTTAACAGCTAGAGGCATATGACAAATAATGTCACTTGGTGGCCCAGTAGCAACTTACAAATCCCTCTTACATACCTCCCTGTATAATCACTTTTTCAAGTCTCTGGTAGTGAGTAGTGAGCACGTGACCCAGTTTGGGCCAATGAGCCATGAGAAAGAATGCTGTAAGACTCCTGTAAAAGAGTTTTCCTCCCCAAGGAAAGGAGACAGGTCACTTCTTCATCTGCCTGCCTTTGGCGGCAGTCGTATGAGGATATGATGCCCAGAGCAATGCCTGCCACATGGTGACTATGCTAGAAGGTCAAAAGATGCTGAACATCTCGGAAACGCATTTCATCGTGGGATGCAGAAACGCATTTCTTCTAAAAAATATTTTGTATTGATTTCAGAGAGGAAAAGAGAGATAGAAACATCAATGATGAGAGAGAATCATTGATCGGCTGCCTCCTGCATGCACCACATGGAGGACTGAGCCCAAAACCTCAGCATGTCCCCCAACCAGGAATTAAACCATGACCTTCTGGTTCATAGGTCAAAGCTCAGCTAGCTGGACCAGAAACTCATTTCATCATGGGATTCAGACACTCAGACTTCCTATTATGGGAGATAATTGACTTCTTTATTATGCATGCTACATTACTCTGTATTTTATTTATGAACCATATAGGCTTTTCCCCCAAACCTTAGACCCCAGTCTAGTCTAGAACTTCTCTAGAGCAAATCAAGTGAGTATTTTCATTACTGATTCTCTTTAGATATGAAAACTAAGAGAGTGATTGTATAAAGTGCAGAGTCACGGGATGGCACCTACAGAACAGTGGGGAGAGCTCCCCAGCCTGGAAGCTACAAGTCTGGGTTCTCATACTGCAAGCCCCCCAGCATCTCTAGGCTTCCTTAATTTACTGTGTTCCCTGCCCCTTCCCTAGTTAGAGCCTTCCTCATGCCTGAAACAGTCCTCTCTACCTCTACTCTTTGTTTTGTCTGGCTGGCCCTACTCACCCTGTAAGTCTCAGTTTAAAGATTACTCCCTTAGAAGGTCCATCTGATCCCCCAGACTCTCTCTTAGCACCCTGAGCTTTTCCTCTAAGCGATGATCCCAACTGAATTTAACTTACATGATTTGCTGTAATCCATCTCCACTGAAATGCAAGCTCCCTGAGGTTGGGGATCGGATCTGCTTGTTGGGGCCTTCTACTCAGCACCCGGTGCAGTGCCTGGCGCACCACGAATGTTCAGCACATAGCTTTGATTGAACCAAGGATGGATAGATGGTTGATTGAACGGCACTACCATCAGCTCGCAGTGTGACCTTAGGCAAGTCACTTCCCCTTTCTAGGCTGTAGTTTTCTCTTCTGTCATGTAAGGAGTTTGAACTAGGTGGAATCTAAGAGTTCTTCCACTGCCAACTCTTTGTCAAATTGAATCCAGATGCTCGGATGTGGTTTTGTTTTTTAAATTGGCCCTCCCCCCACCTATCCATTTACTTTCCACCACTGCTGGTGACCCTGCAATTGTCCTAGAAGCTCATGCCATATAAGCATCCCATGGATGACAGCTGGAGCTGGTCGCCTTGACAACCCCAGGATGCCAGGAGCAGTGGTTTCCAGGCACAGGGAGGCTACAGTGTCTGGTGGTTTCTCCATGAGGCCAAGTTCCTGGTCCCCTTGTCCTGTAATGGGAAGGCAGGAATTTTGGTGGGTTGGCAAGTAATTGTCAGAGGAGGCTGTACCTATATTTGCCTACATTCCAGTACATCTGTTCCTCATCAGGCACATGGCAGATAAGAAGAGTCCTCTTTTCAGATTAAAGATCTCAACCGTGCAATTTCCTGGCCATAGTGGGCTTTTACATCTGCATAGTGGGTGCTGCAGGGATTTATCTTGAGCATCTGACAGTACATGGAAAGCTGCCCTAGAAATCCACCGCACACACACTTGTGTATTAAATCCTCTTATCATAACTCACAGTGGAAGCAAAGGCTAAGACAAGTTCTATCCCTTTTACTTTGTGTTTTTTTTTTCCACCCATTTCCTCAGGTCAGAGTCACAGGCTCCTCCGCCCTTCCCTTCCCTTTCCCTGGCAGGAATCACAGTAAGAGGTGACCATTTACTGAGCCCCACTGTGCCAGGAACAGTGGACATTTTGTACTTTCTCTCTAATCCTCACAGTAAATCCTGACTTTCCATTCTCATCCCGTTGATAGATGGGGAAACTGAGGCTCAGAGGCATGCTCAGACTTGCCCAAGGTCATCACACAAACTACAAGTGGCAGGTCTGAGATTTGAACCCAGATCTAATCCTCCCCAGCTCCCCATGGGCACTCCTCCAGGTTGCCCATCCAATAATAATCTGTGGCAGGGGCTAGATAAGGAACCAGAACCAAACAAGCCGGCCACCTTCCCTTGCCTGTCCGGATACATCCTGCCTCATCTGCAGGGATGAGAAATGAGACACACAGCAGGGACTTCATCTGGGCTCATGATCACCCACCCCAATAACCCTCAACTGAAGCCAATTCTCCACCGTGACATTGTCATCTCTCCCTCTAAAATAAAGATGAAGGCATTTTGTGAAAAAATGGGAAAGAATGTTTAGTAGAAAGGGATTGGGGAGGGAAGGGAATGTGAAAAAGAGATGCCTAGAGCTGCCATAACATCCTGAGATGTTGTAAGAAAATCTGCAAGATGCCACCTCAGAGTATTGATGTTGATTGGCTGACTGCTACCTCCATCCTTCTTGACTTGTGAGAAAAATCACCTCCCAGGCTTACCTTCCATGAGTCGTGAGTGAATTACTTTCAGCAGACAGCATTCCTGACTATACACAATGTAAGCCACAGCCATCTTTAACATACTCAGTGCCTTCTATGGCTGTCTGGAGAGAAGATCTAACTCCTTAACCTGTTCTCAGGGTCCCCGTCACCCCAGTTCATCTTGGGCAAGCCACCCAAGTCTACTTTGCCTCTCCCCTGCAAAACCCCGCAGCAAACTCCAGCTCATGCATTGTCAAAGGATCTTTACCCAGTAGGAATAATAGCCACTGTCTGTTCTCTAGCCACATTCCCAAATGAAAACCAAACAAAAAAAAATCAGAGAGAGTTAGTCTTCCCACATTCCCAGCTCAATAAGTACAATCAAATGATGGTAGATGAAAATGAAGCAGCCAGGCGTTCCATCTGAATTGGGAAGCTGCAGCCCAGATTCTCCTGGTAACGCATGCCTCCCATCACCACATCATTACCCAACCCTGCCATTAGGGAAGGCAAACCGGTACTTACAATCAAAATGAACGGAATATGTAACCAGGAGGCAGCTCACTTCCAGGAACGGCCAGCCGGCAGAGCCCGCCCCATCCCCCAACCTGCCCTGCCGGCCTCCTTTCATCACTAGCTCTTGGTTCTGTGCTCAGCAGAGGTCCCGATGACGTCAGAGGCCTAACATCTCTTCTCTTCTGGAGGCGTCTCCTGCCTCCTGGTGAAGAGGAGTCCTCTCTTTCTCAGGGCATTTTCCTCTTACCTGATGCTAATCTGGGCCTTTCTGACAGACTAGCTCTGCCTTCAGTGCAACTGCAATGGAGAGTCAAAGTCCCAGGGCCAAAGAGTTTATACTTTACCATGAACATGCACACTGTGGGGCATGGTGCAGGGGGAAGAGGAAACAAGCATTTTCTACTTGGCTTCAAGGAGAATAAAGGAATGCAACCAGCTCCCGCAGAATGTGCGCACCACGGACCCAGCACGCCCACCCCCAGTAAGTCATCTGAAGAAAGGTTGGTGATTACACACAAAGCTCTGCACATGGATGCATAATAGAGCATTATTTTACAGCAAAGCCCTGGTAACAACCTAAATGGTCAACAACACAGAACTGTTAAATTGATTAAAAGAATGTGTAGCCATTGAGAAGCATCTTTGTGAAAAATAGTTAATTTATATACCTGAATAAAACATGCTGAGTGAAACAAATAATTAAATGAGATATGTAACTGTATATCACTTACATCATCTCAGTTTCCATGTACAAAGAATGAAATCTACCTTTTGCAAGAATGCACTTGATAACTAACACTTCTATAGTATTACCATGTGCAGGGTACTATTCTAACATCTGAGTAATACACTCAATCATCACAGCAACCCTGTAAGGTATAAAGATTATTCTGCATATTATTATTATATTAGTCATTATTAATTTTAATAAACTTATTAAAATACTACTATTATATAAACCGAGGCTTCAGGTCACACAGCTAATCAATGTTAGACCTAGGATTTGAAAACAGGAAGTCCAGGTGTTTCACTCTATGCTACAAAAAAAAAAAAATGTTTTCAGAGTGATTGTCAGTAGAGAATGGGAGGGGGACAGAGGACAAAAGGAGTAAGCAAACCAAGATAGGGTTTTGCATAGTAGGATAATGCAACCCTTTCTTGTGAGGCCCAAGCTAGTGAGGAAAGAAGGAAAAAGAGAGAAAGATGGGAGGGAAGAAAGAAGATGTATGTAGATTATAGGTTTAGATGTAGATAAAGGGATAGATATAGATAAGGATATGAATATGGACATAAATATACTATATCTATGCTAGATACAGATATAAATGATATAGAGATAGGGCTGGTATAGATATGTAAACCCTAGTGTGTATCTCAGGATCCCACATCCCTCACCAATCTTCTTACCCTGGTCACAGCTGACTAGGTCAAGGCTTAGCACTTAAGCATAGAAAAAATAATTCACAAACTGGCCAGCAACCTCTAACCTCAAAAATGCTCCAAAAGTTTATTTGATTCACTCAGGATCCAGAAGTTTTGAACTTAAACACATGGAAGGAATTTTCCAGTGAAGGTGGAGCCGGAACAGAGAGAGGG
>PVJC01016327.1:0-33851 GCA_004026665.1 Murina feae | reverse complement strand
TTGGCGGCACCGGGAAGTGGGAAAGGAAGGCAGCAGGGGACGGGTGAGTGGGAAAGAGTTGGCGGCCTGCTTGGCAGCTTCCCAGGTCCCTTCCGGGGATCAGGGAGCAGGAAAAGGCTGGCCTGACCACGAGGCGGGGTTTTCCCTGCTTTCTGGTGGCTGGAGGAAGATGGGCAGCAGGCAAGCTTGGGAGGCAGGCCGCACCCAGCCCTGGTCACAGCTCAAAAAAGAGAGCAACATGCAGGGGAGGGCAAGAGTCTGAGAGATCATCATAGAGGGGGTGCCTGCTCCAAGCCTCCACGGTGTGCCTGGGGGCAGGCCCCCGGCAGGTAGACACACAGGAGGACTGCTCCGAGCCTCAGATGCGGCTGGGGGCAGGTCCCCAGTGCTCACACACACACACACACACACACACACACACACAAAAGGCGCCTGGCAGACTGGGGCCATCATAGGACATCCACTGAGGGGTCCCAGACTGTGAGAGGGCACAGGCCGGGCTGAGGGACTCCCTCCACCCCGAGTGCACAAATTTTTGTGCACCGGGCCCCTAGTATATTGATATATGTGAAATCGTGGACCTTGTTTTAAACAAAAGGAGGGTAGTGCCCCTCTCCAAAGCCAATGAGGGTGTATCACAAGGAGTGACTGAAAGAGGAAGCTGTGCTTCACAGTGCAAGGGACCTAAGTCCTCATCAGCAACACCGGATGAAACATGGTGGCAAGATAAGGAGGCCCAAATGAACACAGAAGCTCAGATGAAGCAAACTTAAAAACAAATGAACCAAGGCATTATGAGTGAGGCGTATAAGTATAGGAGTGGGGGGTAAGCAATGAACACACCTTGAGAGGGCTAATTTTCAGCAAGAAATTAGTGCGGTGGTTCTCAACCTTTTGGCCCTTTAAATACAGGTCCTCATGTTGTGACCCAATCATAAAATTATTTTCGTTGCTACTTCATAACTGTAATGTTGCTACTGTTATGAATCGCAATGTAAATATCTGATATGCAGGATGGTCTTAGGCGACCCCTGTGAAAGGGTCGTTTGACCGCCACAGATTGAGAACTGCTAAATTAGTAGAAGTCTTCTGCTTAAGGATGTGAGAATGTTTGTAGTTAGAGAGAGAGAAAAAGGAAAGGGAGGAAGGGAGGGAAGGAGGGAGGGAGGAAGGGAGGGAGGGAGGAAGGAAGGAAAGAAGGAAGGAGCTGTGTTTAATGATATGATGGTGAGTAAAATGATGTATGAATTACATGTAATTTGATAAAACTATCCCTTGGGCCCTGACCGGTTTGGCTTGGTGGATAGAGCATCAGCCTGAGGACTGAAGGGTCCCAGGTTCTATTCTTGTCAAGGGCATGTACCTTGGTTGTGGGCACATCCCCTGTAGGGAGTGTGCAGGAGGCAGCTGATCGATGTTTCTCTCTCATAGATGTTTCTAACTTTCTATCCCTCTCTCTTCCTCTCTGTAAAAAAAATCAATAAAATATATATTTAAAAAAACTATCCCTTGGGATATCTATTTTATTTAAATCCTACATAAAGGCCGTTGTCTTGGCTGTGAATACTCACCATACCTTGGAATATGCAGAGCATGCGCTGTTGTAATTATTAAATTGTCTGTCTCCCCTTCTGGATTTTAAGCTCTATGAGAGAGGGGCCATATGTATCCAAATATATCTTATTTGTCTTTGTAAATCCAGAAACTAATAGACTTCTTGACTCAGGGTAGGCACTTAATAACAATTCTGAGAGGTTGTATCAGCGCATGAATAATAACTTCAATTGCTAAATGGCCCTACACACAGAAAAGAGAAGACCTGCTCTGCTCCCCATCTATTCAGGTCAGGAGTATGTGTTTGTTTATAAATCTGTGTCATGTTTTATTGACATGAGTCAATACCCAGAGCTGTCACCAGTGCTGGTAACCAGACCCTAAAAATCACTAATTCACTGAGCTACAACCACCCTCGGCTGAGGCTAAATAAATAAGCCTAACCAAGATTCCCTGTTTCAAAGACAAATCCCATAGACTGAAGTTTGAAGCAGGAATTTCACACTCATAGGCCCACAGGAGCCAGATAAGCATCATCTGTGAGGGTCATGGGCAAATGGATATGGTGGTAACAATGGGGACTGAAATGCAAGAACAATGCAGGCCTTTTTCTTTTTCTTTAATATATTTTATTGATTTGAGAGAGGAAGGGAGAGGGTGAGAAAGATAGAAACATCTATGATGAGAGAGAATCATTGATCAGCTACTTCCTACATTCCCTCTACTGGGGTGGAGCCCATAACCCGGGCCTGTACCCCTGACCAGAATCAAACCTGGGACCCTTCAGTACACAGGCCAATGCTCTATCCACTGAACCAAACCAACTTTGGGTATGCAGGCCTTTTCCAAAGGGAGCAGACACTGCTCAGCTCCAGTGAATTATTCCCAGATCTTCTGACTGGATTTTTCAACCTGAAATTCTAAAATTTGCTCAGGAAATTACTCATTTCTTAAATCTGACTTGTTAGAATAATATAGAACAAAACAAATCTCTGGGCCATATCCAACTGTTGGGAATTATCAATTCATGATCGTGGCTTTAAGCCAATGAAGCAGAAGACAGATTTTGAGACTGATGATTGACATGTTCTATTTTGCCAGATCCATCAGTGCCCTTCCCTTGGATCAGCTCCTTCTACTCAATGACAACTCCAAAACATCAATGCTCTCTTCCAGCACCCTCCTAACACTCTCTCCCTCTCTCTTACTCTCAGGGGAAGGTCTTGATTTAAGTCTTTTTAAATCATCATTGTACTCACCATCAATGAAAATCCACAAACATTAATAAACAACCTCCTCATCTTCCCATTCTCAGTTAACAAAAGGAGAGGGGATCTTTCTTCTCTTTAAAGAGAATCATCCTACCATTGTCCCTAATATATCCTATCCATTAATTACCTCTTTCCTCAAAGATCTGCAACTTCTTTCACACAATTTAGTAACAGTCCATCTTGGTGGGAGGAATCTAATACCTATAGTCCCCTCATTTAAATTTTCTTTACAGTAAAGCTTATTTCTCACACTGTCCTGTAAGCTTTACTATTATATTAGCATGGACTTACAAAACAGAAAGAAATAATTTTTACTGACCTACTCTAAGTTTTCTGACTTTCAAAAAAATTACTTAATGTCATTGGATTTCTTGATAAATACTTATTAGCCTAAGATATACAAACCACTGCTCAAGAATGATCCATTCTACATCTCAATTGGCATCAAAGTTTCTCAGCACAGTTAATGCTCTGGCATAGGATATGGATCTCTAGCTCACATGTCAGAGTGACAGAATAAAACCAAAGTGGGAAACACAAATTGAAAACCCGACTTCAGAGAAAGGATATAAATGAGGTAATGTATGTTACTTGTGTAATGAACTTCTAGATATGTTTATCTCATGTGTCTATCCTCCACCCAAAGAACTAAACAAAACAAAAAAAGAACCAAAGTGGGAAATGAGCCCATATTGTTTAGTTGGCAGGAAAACTGCCATCTGTAAGCACAGCCAATGTTTTGCTGCACAGTGAGCCTAAAAAGACATTTAAATCATTTGGGATTAGCTATTCTATTGACTCTCAATTTGTGGCTACAGATGGAAGGATGACAATTCCATATGTAAGAGAGAGATTATGTTTCTGAAAGTTTCAACTCAAGTGCCAACATAGGAGACTGGCAGGCATGTAGGTAATGTGTGCAGTGGTTCTCAGAGGCAATATTTTATCTTGATTGCTGCCCAAGATCATGTTTTCTGAATCATGCATCAAGACCCTAGAGTGACTTACAAAATCAATTTAATGGATTGAGGTGAGCATTTTTTTAAAGAAGTAATATGGAAGAAAATAAAAAATTGAGTGCATATCACATATAAAATGTAGTAATTGTGTCACGGAAAACTATGTATGTTGGTGTGTGTGTGTGTGTGTGTGTGTGTGTATGTATTTCTTCAAGCTTCATTTGCTTTTTCACTTCCCAATGTCAATCTGTTTTTTCTGCTTTGACAAATCCACTAAAATTCCTCTGGATAATGTCACTGATAGCCTTCTATTGGTCAGACATGATATATCCCTTCACACGCTTTCACAATTGAATTCTCTGTAGTGTTGAACACTACCCTACCTCCTTCTTAAAACTTGCATTGCTTTTGGTTTCTTCAGCTCACCCACTGCTGGAAGCCAGTTCCAGCATGTCATAATTGCAAGAGTTTCATCAAAAGGTTGATGGAACTTGGGGACTCAACAAGGGCTGAGTCACATATGTTGTCACCTGTTGGGAATGGCTGAGGGCATTTCCCCAAACCTGAAAAAGGATGATTGCTTGCTGCCAGACAGCTCAGGGCATCTTAATCTACATGTTATTGCCTCCTACTGGCCAAACACCTGAACAGCCGTAGGCTAATTTCCCCATTCTGACAATGCCTCTGTATATGAAACCCTGACCCTTTGAAGTATATATCTATGCCTAGCCTCAGGACAATTTGTGTTAATAAATAGCATGAGGTCCTGAGAGGAGGAGATCTTAGTTTCTGTTAAACTAGGCTCCTCTGACACCCAAATGCCTTTCAAAATTATCTTTCATTTCTGGACTAACTATTTAAGCTACACACAGCCTTCTCCAGATTTCCTGAACCCTTCTTAATGCTGGAACAAGAACCTCGGCAACCTACCTCTGGCACTTTCTTCACACAATGACACTAATCTGTACTTGGTCACTGATTCATGCATGATTACTTTTAATGGGAACGGACCCTGCTTGAAACATTTAAGTGTTTGCTTTCCCTTTTGATCAACTAAATTCCATGAACTCCATCATAAAAAACTGGAACGGAGCATAGGGTGCTTTTTATTTTACAGTCTTGTGTGATTAACTACATATGAGATAAAACTGATGAAAAACTTGTTGGTCATTGATATTATTTCCCTGCTTTTATTTGTGTGGTTTTTTGCTTTTATAGCTTGCAAGCTCAGTTGTTTCAAGGAAAATCAATAAACAAGTTTTCAAGGAAACATACCCAGAGAGAAGAAAGGCCCTTTTGCCATGGAGTTATCCTTTTCCTTTTTTAAGGATGTAATATCCACTCCACAGCCAGAGTTCACTTGCAAGTCAGCAGAAACCCTGCGTGCTTGTGAGGACTCCACTGGGAGAACAGGGCCCCCAAGTATTTTCAGAGGGATAGCTTTTGTGAGTAGGATAGCTTCTGTGAATTGAATTGTTTGGAAAGTCAGGCAGGATTGAAGAAAGCAAACTAATGTGGACAAGAAAATAAACCATTATCCACATGTCCAGAGGCTAGAAAAAAGGACATAGTGGCCTGGGAAATCAACTTCACTATAGGCCAGTCAAAGGGTGCAGGTCCTCCCTAGAGGCAGGTGGCTTCATCTCATTGCATTTTAGTTTTCTCACATGTGAAATGGAGATTCTGACAGATTGGTTGCAAAAATGATTCCAATTCTCCCTGCTCCTGTCTCCAGTCAATTGCAATGAGACTTTGCAACTCTTTTCCCACAGCAATGGAGTCTACTTCCCCATCCCTTGATGCCAGACTTGCTTTGGTCAATAGAATGTGGTAGAGGTGACCTGATGCCAGTTCTAAGCCCAAGTCTCAAGAAAGCTTAAGCATTTCTGCTTTTTTTCTCTCAGAAGTTTGATACCACCAAAAGGACCAGCTCAGTTTAGACTGTCAGGGGAAGAGATCCTGTAGAACAAAGCCAAGTCAGCCCATTTGTCCCAGCCAAATTCATGGACACAAGAGAACTCAGACAAGATCAGCAAAGCCAACCCATAACTTTCCAGCTGGCTGCAGATACAGAGCAAATACAGCTAAGACCAGTGTAAACTACACAATTTGCAGATTTGTGCCAATGAGTTTTGCTCATTGGGTGTTTGTTACATAGTATAATTATGACAAAATGAAAACAGAGATAACAGTGGGACCTAATTCTTAGTACTGTGGTTAGAACAGTACTAAGGCATCAAATAAGTAATCAATCAATATTTGCTACTATTCTGGTCCATAATTTGTCAGTACCACACAGAATGAGATTGGGGTAACTTCTTTAAAAAAAATGTTTCTCAAACTGAACTCCAAAACCAAACAAAGTTAAACCTGAGATGTCTACCACAAGGTTTATGAGCTATAATAATGACAGAATATTGATCTCTTAAATTTACAGCAATTTTAATAAATTCATAAGAAAAAGTAAGCGTATTTTCCTAATGAGAAGCAAGTAACATGTCAATACAGTGGAAGTAATCGATCTCCAAAGCCCTTCACACTTCCTGTATAAATGGCTAATATCAAATCTATGCCCAGCTATCATGTCACCAATTAGATCAAACATCAAACCTCTCCCTTGCAAAATGGACAGTATCACTTTTATTACATGATTAATTGACCAGATAGTTTTGGAAAATGCTGAATTTTATATCTTCTGTAGTTTTATGATGCTCATTTGAATGTAAGTCTCTGAAAATCCTGCTATAAAGAAACCTGTTTAACTTTGTTTAACCCAGCATTTCTTAAAATTAGTGAGCCATGAAACCTTTTATCCTTTTGTCTATTTCTATGTAATACTCACTGAGTTCAGTAGCACTAGGTTCCAGGGAGCACACTTTGTGAAGAGACATTCGGGATGCGGTAGCAAAAAGTGGTCTTTCAACATCAGGCTGGGGCATCTGAATTTCTGGAAGAGCCCACAGGGAACGTGACCCTTTCTCTATTTTAACTTAATTGTGTCAATGCACAGACAAATGAGCATGTTGAGGAGGAACTCACTGGAGCATATGGAAGTGGGAGTCAGTTTCTCAATGTGGAGCTAAAACAGTTTGCTTAAAATTGGCACCATCTCTAATACAAAATACTTCAGGAACATCTGTGTCATTTAACTATTTGTAAATGATAAGGAAAGTGTCAAACTGAAGACAGATTTTTTTTCCATCCCATCCCAGCCCAACCCTCTCAGAGGGTTAAGTACTGGAAGCATAGGGTTACAGAGCAAGCCAGCTGTGTGCTTCCACACCAGGTTCAATGCTGAGACTGCCTTAACTGAACATCTGGCTAATGATGTGTCTTCCATTTATGAGCAGCACTTACCCACAACATCTGCTCCCCAAGAGGAGATTACATGGGTCAAGAAATTGCAGCATGCTTCCAAATGTTTGCCTCATCACCTACAAACATAACTCAGCCACTGTCATGAGGAAAATCTTGATAAGCTATTTTTAGTAATAGTTCTAAAATAGCAATACACACACAAAAATGGTAATCTTATGAACTTAAACCAATAATTCTTGACTACAACTTCAGTATGAATTAAATTATTTCTTTAGCATGTGTCCTAGCCCACCTTCCACTTACTGCAGCAACTAAAACATTTTTTAACCTTAAAAGCGATAAGGGTATAACATTTACATTAGTATTTTCCTTGGGACAACTGGTTTAAGTAAAGAACATGTTTTCATAATTCTCTTTCTTAGCTTTTCCTAAAATATTTTAAAAATGCATTGAAATCAGAATTTTTCAAAGGAAGAAAAATGGGAGTAAGTTTACTTTTTTTTTTTTTTTTTGAAACTAGAGGCCTGGTGCACAAATTTGTGTATGGGCGGGGTCCCTTGACCTGGCCAGTGATCGAAGCCTACCAGGGGACCTGCTGGCCAGGGAAGGGACCCCAGGAGGTTGGTCAGCTGGCCCCCCAATTAGGGCCCAGGGGAAGGGGTCACAGGAGGTTGGCTGACCACCTGGGAGCAGCTCCTGCATTGAGTGTCTGCCCCCTGGTGGTCAGTGCACATCATAGTGACTGGTCAACCGGTCAGTCGGTTATAATGCTTACTTAGGCTTTTATATATATAGGTATGCTTGGTACTTGGTCAAATCATAGCCAATCACCTAAGATTGAGTTCTATTTGATGATTAAAACCTAACAGATTAGTCTGAATCTTTCTGCTAATGTGACTCTGATTTGACTGGATATTAATGACATTATTTAAAAATAACATTATTAGTGTCTAATAAACATTGGCCAATACTATAATTTTCTTATTGATTTCTGGGGGGGAAATGAGATGTTTTTTTATCTGGTACTTTAAGGAGTAAACAATTGTGTGCATTACAATTCATGTGAAAATATCTTCTTTTTTTTCAGTTTCAAGATTGTTTTCTTTGTCAACTGGTGATCAAATACCCATAACACTCTTTGGCATATTTCAAAATGTTCTGAGTATTTTGAAACAACAGAGCACAAATCCAGGAGAGTTTAGACAGTTCTAAGTAAACAGTGTACAGATGTGGATGCTGAAAAATTTATACCACACAGTCTTTGGATGGGCTGAAGCACTGAAAATCCTTCTTCTACAAAAAACAAAATGAAACAAACCCAAAGCACAAATACTCCTGCAATCATCGCATAAATTAATCATAAAGTATTGAAACAGAAGTTTAGAGCTTTGGCAACAGATATAATTTCTAATAAAACACTCATCCTCACACATGGTTTTTCATGCCACCTCATTGGTGAACAGAATACTAGAAGGAGAAGTAATTGTTCATGTACACAGAAACCCCAGTTTAAAAAAACAATTTCAAAATATCTTATGATGCTTATAATCCACCTCATATTTCAAGAAATACTTCTTATACTTTTAAAATAACTACTACTGTCAGAAAAAAATGTGTTCTAATAAAGTAGCAATCGTTTTTTGTTTTTACCAATGAAGGCCACAGAAACCCTGGGAGGTTACTGCTGACATCTAGTGGCATAATTTTAAAAATACCAAATGCATTAAAAATACAGGTACCTAAAGATAGAAAGGAACAAACATACGTATATATGCACTTGCACAGTCTAATGGACATCCCACATTACAACTTATTTGCTTCTGCCCACACCACTCTGCCTGCAATGACTTGCTTCCCTTTCCAAAGTACTTTGAGTACTGCAAGACTGAAGAAATAGAAACCAACACAAGGGCTAAAGCATTAAAGGAACCAATTCCCTCAAAATCCTTAGTCCTCTACTGGGAATTTCCAGTTCCTTGAGAGCCCAATTCCCAAAGCCCCCGTCTCAATCCCAATGGTCCTAATTTCATCTCAACTTCCCAAATAATCCTAGTCCTTTCCCAACCTCCACACCTCGGGTGTAGGTTCTTCCAGGGCCCTAGCCTAGAGAGACTCTACTGTGGAGCTGGGAATATATTATTTCAGACTTCATATCCACAAACATACGTATGCACCCCAAATGGTCACAAAATTCCTAGGCATGAAATTCAACAATTATTGGAAACTTAAAAATAGCTATCATGGACTGCTTTAATGATTTCCAACCATCCACATAAATGATGATATACAGAAGAACAGGGAAGAAATTGACATTGATGTGAAAAATGATAGGAACAAGCAGATAGCTTCTACAAGCATGTAAAAGGATGTTTTTTATCCAATGATATGTTTTTATTGATTTTAGAGAGAGAGGAAGGGAGAGAGAGAAAAACTGACCAGTTGACTAAGGATCAAACCTGCAACCTAGGTATGTGCCCTGACTGGGAATCAAAGCTGCAACTTTTTGGTGTATGAGACAATGCTCCAACCAACTAAGCCTTACCAGCCAGGGCTAAAAGGGTATATTTTGAACCCTTTGTATGCCTTTTTGTATGGTGTATGTGTGTGCATGTGCACACACATGCAGAACAAGAGACTCTCAAATTCTGCATGTATTTCCACTTCAACTAGAGCACATGTGAAGAAAGTAGGTAAACAATGAACTGATGGGTGAATGAATAAAGGAGTGAGGTAGCAAATTACAATACACTTTTTCTACTGATTCTTACGTTAGATAAGCAATATCCTCAAAAGGCAGTGTTGTCTTTCAGCAAAAGTGCCTTTGTTGAGTAGCTCAAGTTAGATGTTTCTCCAATGACATGTGCAAAGAGGCACAAAGCCAATGGGGAATACAATTAGGCAATCTCACTTTGGTGAAGAGGGTGTGTTTCAATAGTTGAAAATTCTTTGCTTTATATGTTAGTATATTTGAATATTGATGTTATTCTCATTGAAAGAGGATAGATTCTCAAGGTATTCCTAATTACAAAGCATAGCTAAATTATAACTCTCATAGTAAGGAATGTTTTAGCCTTTTAAATATTCCTTCAATGGAAATCCTTAAAATGGAAGGAGCTCATTCATTTCAATTTATCTACTTCACTTACAAGTGGGAGTAATAGTGGGTGATAGATAGATCTACTTTAATCATGTTGAAGGGGACAAAAATCTCATATCTGTATGTATACTTTTATATATAATAAAAAGAAACTGTATACCCACATGCATACATGCACACGTGATAACTATGACATAGCATTATATGCAAATCAGTGTGGCAGACACTAGGCAACCTTACCAAGTGAATATAAATTAAGGGAGAGAAACTGATGTTGTACTAGTATAATGAGGAATTCAGAAGATTCTGTAAAGAGAAGTTTTCTAGTTACATATAGACTTTAGAATACAGGGAAAAGATGATAGGGCATTCACAGTGGAGTTTTCAGCATAAGAAAAAGACAAAAAAATGTGTAGGGTCTGTTATGAAGTAGGAGGAAAAAAAATAGGGTAACACGGGCTGAGAATTGGCAGAAAAACTTGAATATTAACAGGAGCTGATCATAGACAATGCTATAACTTACAGTCTTGGGAGTGTTTTTTAAGAAAATGAAGTATCTCACAGAATCTAATACTCAGAAGAATAAAGGCTGATGAGCACTTTTGCAAATAACAAAAATCATGAGAACCAAAAAAGCAAATTCATAAAAGTTATCATAATAACTCTCATGTAAATTCCTCTTTAAAAATTACTTATTAATCACATCCCCATGAAAATGTTCCAATGTTTATTCTTTAATTTTCAGTTTAAATTCTCTTTGGGAGCATGTTTGACCTGATGTTGTAGCCAGATTTCTACAAAGTATTGCATATGTCTTACATGTAATCTATTCAGACAATGTGACAATTACATCACTATTTTTATCACATGCCATAGAAATGCTTCTAATGCTCATTTAAATTCATGGCTATTAACTTATTAATCAACCTGCAAGTTTTAAGGTTTTACCTTCATTATTACGTTGCAGTATGTATGTAATAAATAATATACAATACTAGGGGCCCGGTGCACACTCAGGAGGTCCCTCAGCCCGACCTGTGCCCTCTCGCAGTCTGGGACCCCTCTGGGGATGTCCACCTGCTGGCGTGCCTGGCCAGCCTGGGTGAGGGGCTGATGGTTGTTTGCAGGCTGGCCAAGCCCCCCAGCGGGATCCCTCACCCCATTGGGGTGTGGCCAGCCTGGGTGACAGGTTGAAAGGCATTTTCAGGCTTTCAGGCTGCCCACAGCTCCCATTGACCCAATGTCCCAGCAAGGCTGCATGGAAGCAGGTTTCTGGGGTTTATTTATCTTCTATAATTGATACACTATTCCTTTAAGCCGAGGCCTAGGCAGGTAACGAAATCTCCTCTCTACTTCAGCTGGTGGCTTCTATAATGAAACAATGGTTCCCTTAGTAGTCAGGCCCGGCCTGCTGTTTGCTTCAGCTCCTGAGGCTTCTATCATTGAGACATTGTTGCAAATATGTTGTTGCCTGGAGCCAGGAGAAGGCCAGCCGGCCCGCAAACAGTTTCACTCCTGCTGCAATGGAAGCTTCTTGTTACTCAGCTCCATGAGTGCCGGCCTCCATCTTGGCTGGGTTAATTTGCATACAGTTGTTCTGATTGGCTGGTGGGCATGGCTTAGGCGTCCCGAAGAGATGGTTAATTTCAATATTACACTTTTATTAGATTAGATAATTTGTGGTAAGCTCTTAAAATATCAGAAGATTTTTATCCTTTTAAGTCTCAACTAAATCTCAACAAGCATTATTACCACAACATTTTCTACAGCCAATAATAATAAACATGATGAAACAAATCTCTAAACAATATTTTTATTACTTAGTTTTAGTGCTCTTGAACATAACCCTGTACACTAGCTTTATGAAAATTTGTTTCCAATTCTCAAAATTGTGTTTATAGTAAACTTAGATTTCAACCTAAAGTACATTAAAAAATTACTGCATCCTTAATATAAATTAAGGATTCATATTATAATTATAATTTCCTACAGAAAAAGTCAGGTATATTTAAGAATAAAACTTAACATTTGTGCATAATAAAAGTAAATTACAGGCATGACATTTTCTTAATTGAAATTCAATTTATTTCCAGGACATATAAACCTATATAAAAATGGAACAGAATAATGGTCTTTTTTATTTTTATTTTATTTTTTTTTACATAATCATGCTAGATAGAAGGATATTCAGTACTGAATAGTTAAAGTTGTCTCTCTCTGGGTGACAAAATTAAGAATATTGTTACTAAATTACATAAATAACTTCACATAATAATGTGAAGAGCTATTTAAGTGCCCCTTTTAAAAGGGTCGAATGTAGAACTTTCAGGTATCCTTATACACAAAAGTCCTTGCTAATCCAATAGGTTGCTCTCTGAGTTCCATTGCCACAGTTAATCCTACACAAAAGGAGTGGGTTAGTCCTCCTGTGCAACTGAGAAAACTGACCAGTCCCATTCATCTAAAAATAGCACCATCACAAATATATCTGCATAATCTTTTATTTAAACACTAGAGGCCCGAAATTCTTGCACTGGTGGGGGGGTTCCCTCAGCCAGGCCTGGGACCCCTCACTTCTTTTCGCCTGCCTGCTTACTGCTCCTTACCACTGAATTCACTACTCAGCAGTGCCACTGAGGCAGGAGAGGCTCCTGCCACAGCCGCTGAGCTCACCAGGTGTGAGCCAGGCTTTTGGCTGGGCAGAAAAGCACAATGGAAGCACAGTGACCACCAGGGGGCAGCTCCTGCATTGAGCATCTTACCCCTGTTGGTCAGTGCACATCATAGCAACCAATCATTCTGGTTGTTCCGCCATAACGGTCACTTAGGCTTTTATTATATGTATTGAAATTTAAATATAAATATTCTATATAAGATATTAGAGACACAGCATCAGCTCATTAGTATTCATTGTCTAACTAACAGAAACTGTTCATAAAGTTGCAAACACCCCTATTTCATTGAATTCAAATGACCAGTTTAGAGAGATTTTTAACATAAACACCATTTCTCCCATCCCAGGTCACTCCTCCATACTCTACTCCCAGCATTTGCACAAACACACATGTCCTAGAACATCATCTCTTCGGGAGTTTTATCAGATTAAAACACTTGGATTCTGGCAAGATACAGAACTGTTCCTTTATTCTCAGAATGGGAGGAAACACATTTTGTACTCTGGGTACACAATGCTAGAAATCCTACCCTTTTAATAGAAATTTCCCCTTCCCACCCAACTTTCCCTTTCTTACATTCAATTTAAAGTGCTTCCATGTCTTAAACAAACAAAAAACTAATAAAATAACAGATGCATATGTACATTTGCTTGTATATGAACATGAACTTATACATGAACATGTACATACCTCTGGAAAAAAATTTCACAGGAATGAATTCTGGATAGTCTGTGCTCCTTTATCCTTTTACTATGGGCCTGGTGCATGAAATTTATGTACTGTTGGGGGGGAGTTCCTCAGCCTAGTCTGCCCCCTCTCACATACTGGGAGCCCTTACGGCATGTCCTACTGAGAGCTTAGGCTCACTCCCTGCTCCCCTTGGGAAACAGGCCTAGGCTGCAGTCTGGCCTCCCTTTGTGGTAGGCAACTGGGCTGATCAGGGGAAGGCACACAGCCCCATCACCCCGCTGCTACAGCCACTGCCAGTCACTGCAGCCACCAAGGTGTCTTCAACAACACAGACTCCAGCCCCTTTACCATGAATAAAATGACAACTTTCTTTAGGCATTTTCAAGATGTGACTTTCATAGGATATGACATTTCTTTTTTTTTTTTATCCTCATCTGAGGGTATGTTTCCATTGATTTTTAGAGAGTGTGGAAGAGAGAGGGAGAGAAAACATCAAAGAGAGAGGAAGACTTCGATTGGTTGCCTCCTGCATGAGCCCTGACCTGGGCCCTGGCCAGGGAGGAGCCTGCAACCTAGGTACATGCCCTTGGTCAGAATTGAACCCAGACCCTGCAGTCACAGGCCAAGGCATTATCCACTGAGCCAAACCAGCTAGGGCAGGATATGACATTTCTTAGCCGTCCAGTAACAGACCTCCATTTATTTCTCCAGGAGTGTGGTGGAAAAACCTTACATTGCCTTTTTGGATTCTTATTACCCAAGTTACTAAGAATATTTCCAGTGGCATACAGGGAGCTTAGCCAATGAGCAGTCAGAAAAGGTGATTCCTCTATAGTTCACACCCATCGCCAGCTCAACCCCTGCCCAGGCCCTCCCATCACCGGCCCTGCCCCTGCCCAGCTCCCTCCAATCACCAGCTCTGCCCCATTTCCCTCCAATTGCATGCTCCACCCTTGTCCAGGTCTAAAGCCTCAGGGCCTGGGCACGAGCCCCTCAGCTCCCTCCGATCGCAGGCTCTGCCCCTGCCCAGGCCTAAATCCTCTGGCCCAGGCTTTAGGCCTGGGCAGGGGCCCCCAAGCTCCCTCTGATCACCAGATCCACCCTCCCTCCCCCTTCCCATGGCTCTGATCACAGGCTCAGCCCTGCCCAGGAGACTCTTGGTTCAGGCCCTTCCTAGGCTGCTCAGGGCCTACACAGGACTACCTCAGAGTGACCTGGGTTCCGATAATGTTCCCCAGACCCAGGCCAGTGGGTGCCTACATATGTAAATTAACCACCATCTTTGGTGGGTTAATTTGCAGTCGTTCTGATTGGCTGGTGGGTGTGGCTTGTGGGTGTAGCGGTGTGACCGAGTGATGGTTAATTTGCATGTTCTCTTTTGTTAGTGTAGATTCTAATGGGCATGGATTCTGGACCCTCCCCACTGGCTTCAACTCATTCCATGTGGTTCTTTCTCTCTCTTACTGTGTCATCACCCATCAATTCCTCTCAACAAGCACTTTTCTATTACTTATCTCATATGCCTGTATCACATAACTCAGTGTCAACATACAGTCTAGGCATCAGTGCCTATTGCAGTGTCTGTGGGAAGTCACAGTTAATAGTCTATGCAAAATGCAGCTCTCCATTGATGTCACTAACTACTTTAAAATATTTTATAGATTCCATTAAAATTTTAGTATAGCTAAAGCTTGAATAGAGTGCCTACAATTTCAAACTGCCTTTAGGATAGAGACGCTGCTTCCTGAAGGGATTTACATCTCCTTTGAAGAATCAACTAAAATTAGAAATAAGTAGAAACACTCAATTTGTAATTCAACCTAACAATTTACTTTTGCTCAACTGCAAATTCAAGCTTAGAAACCAGTTTTCTGCTGATGTCCATTAAATTTAAATGCTACCTTTGTTTCAACACTCATTTGTTTTCAGGAATTCAACAATTTGTCAAAAGTAAAACCCAATCAGTTTCAATTAGTAAACAGCCTAATATACATTTCAATAAATTTCTTATGCATATAAATATAATAACATCCTATCTTCATAGCTCTATACAGATAACATTCATTAAAGACATGGGTATAGCGCCCATCACAGTTCTAACCTTTTAGAAACTTTACTTTTAAAAAAATGCTTTTAGATAGTACCTTTATTCATAAAATATGCACATGTATATTTGTCGCCTACATTTTATTTACCCATATATATCATTAGGATATTTGTATAAGTGTTCATATTTTTAAGCCAACATATGTAAATAAATTACATAGCAATTTCAAAATTTAGCAACGATATATGCAACTGTTAAGCATAATCAGGCATGCTATTCAACAACTGTATGATATAATTTAGTCTTTCCAAAGAAAATATGATTTGTATGATGGTATCTTTATAAAACTCAAAAGAGTTGGAGAGAAATTTGAACTGAAATTTTCTGCATATTCAAAAAGTAATATGTGAAACCATCTGACTAATGCTTAAATAAAAGGAAGTTCTTATCGCTGTTCTCTGACAAGAATCTAATTATTTTATTGTAAATGTGAATAAACTAATTGGAGTTATATCTAAACAAAAAGAATATATTCTCCTAGTCAAGATCCTATTCATATATTATGATAAATGTAGTGTCAAAATATGTTTTAAATTTTACTGTTACTTCATAAATCCGGTAATCCTTATAAACCATTCCCTCTACTTTTCAGATAATGATTTACTATTACATATTCAATAGCTAAAACGAGTGATCAAGGAAACCAACGAGTTTAATGTATCAGAGTTAAATAGACTAAAAAATATATCAATTCACAATAAGTATTACCTTGGTCTGATTTTTCATAAAAGAGTGCAGATCTCTTGCCAGGTAACATCATTTCTTTGGGTTCTGTGGGCAAAGAGAAAAAAGATTAATAAAAACAACCTTTCTTTTTACTCTTTAAGTGCTTTTAAGAAAGATTCATTAGTAATAAAGGTCAGAGAAGAAAATCATTTAACAAAATATTCAGCAGTTACCATGGGAATCACTTGCTTAAATGGCAAATAACTTCCCCAAAGGTCCCCTCACCCCTGCAGCCCAGAACAGGGGTGTCTTTGGCAGATACTCAGTCCAATTTTCTCAGCTTGTCTCACTTTGCTCGCATGGGAACAAAATTCTCACTTGAGCAAGAAGAAGCATTAGCTCCCATCATATGAAAAGATAAGATATAAGCCATATTGAGACAGAACATTTACTTGGAGTACAACTGACTAAAATGAAATTTGCAATTATCTAAACTTACTTTCCACCCTCCCCCAGTGTGCATGGATTTTTAAATATTCATAAAAGTTTGGTTGTTTTTCTATTCTGTTTTTCCACAAAAGTGATAAAATGAGATATTGTGAGAAGCTCTGTAAATAATTGCAGATTACCCTCCTCATGAGATACAATTTTAGAGCTTTTCCATGCTACAGTGAGGAGGAAATATTTTACAGAAGTCAAAAGTTATGAAAATATATCTTATTTCCTCCCTTAGCATATAGCAATCTTGAGGAGTATCCCATAAAGATTTTATTGCATCATTATCTGAATGTGCAGATTGGAGGATAAGAAATTTAAGACGGAGCATAGCTTTCCAGAAAGGACTGTCATGTAGATAGGTGAGACATTTAAACTCACCCCTTAAGAACATTATTTGAAGAAATGTTAACAGTTAAAAGCAACACTGATTAATTGGCTATAACAGTCATTATAAGAATAGTCATATAAATGCAATCACCATATCTTACTAGCTGTGTGAACTTGTGCAAGTAAATTAAACTCTGTAAGCCTTCATTTTTCATCTGTAATACTGGAATGACAATAATTTCTACTCCATAGAGCTGATAGGATAAATAAATGAGATAAATATATATAAAGGACATAGAACTAATGAATGTTATCTAATATAATTATCAACATCATTATTACTCCTTTTTACCATCATTTTCCTTTTTAAAAATATGTATCATCTGTATCTTGCATTATATGTTGGTCCAAAGTCAAATCTTCTTCCATTACCATACATTTGACTCCTTTTCCCTTTACTAGCTCCCGACTTGAAACCTAAATAATTTTATTAACCAATGTCACCCCAATAAATTTCACACTGGACATTACCTAATTTGCCCACTGCTTAATCTGACTGATGGCAAAGGAAATGAAGATCTTTGGGCAAGTGAGGCAAACAGATTGAGTAGCATTTCAGGAAGATGAGAAAGCTGCCAACCACTTCACTGCAGTGTCTCCCCTTCACTTTGCTGAGGATTTTAGTTCAAAGAAGCCCTCCAAGCAATTGTGCTAAACTCCAAGATTCACATAAGGCAAATTAGCATTTCCTACTCTTGGGAACACTGAATCCAATTCTGAAAACACCTAGTGACCCCCTACTGCAAACTAGGGTTTGTAACAGACTTTAGAGAAAATATAATAAATAAAAATGATTCAAGAGAAATAGTTTAGTGAAGGAAACATCTATAGAAAACTATGTCAAGGAATTGGTGAAAATAGCATCATTAAACAATATATAATGTGTTGAAGCAACAGGATGTATTGAAAGAATATTCTGCAATCAGGAAAGAGGTACTTAAAAAATAATCTTAAAAGATTAATTAGGACAGCTGAACTTGTATTCACCGGCTGACAATCAGTCCTGTTCACAACAGGGGATGCTGAAAGACTACATCTGACAGGCAGGTAAGTAGGGATATGTCTTTCCAAGAAGCTTGGACAATACATTAGAGGAACTGGAAGTGTACAAAAACAGGACAAGCACGGGGCTGACCTATAGTCCCACTGTGCTTCTCCTCAACCTCTAATTAAAATTTTCAATCTCTGCCACGTGAGTATATAAGGAGAGTAGGCATTCTGCGGCCCAGCAGGGGGTTCTCACCAGAACTCAGACAGCATTCACACCCTGATCTTGGATTTCTAGCCCCCAGACTGAGATCAGGAAAGTATTATTTCATGGAACCAAGTCAGGAAAGTTCTCATGGGAGCAGCAGCCAGCAGCATCAGATGAGGAGAGTAGTCACAAAATCAGGACTGAAGAGTGCTCAGGGTCTTGGCATTTAGACCGTTTATTGGTGTCCTCCTGTCTAACCACATATCAAGGAAATCTTTCAAGTCTTCCTAACGATGAGCATCCCTGCACTGTCGGAGATGCATGGAGTGTCTCAAGCCTTCTCTGGATGTGCTCATGAGGACACTGGGGCTCAGGCATGGGCTTCTGATTTACCCTGCTCAGCGTTAGAGAGTGTCCCACCTACACGATGACGTCAGACTACTGTCCACAGTTCAGTGTCAGCAATCACCACCTACATGGTCTACTGTGGAGCCAGCATATGCTAATGAACATTTCCCATGAGCTAGCTTATTTAATCTTTGCAACAGTCCTACCATATTGGTATACTGCTTCTCCCATTATATGAATGGGGAAAGTGGTACACGTTCCTATCAGACAACTGATACCTTCAGATCCAGGGTTTGGTTAATTTTGATGTACTGTGTCACATGCCCAGCGGTTCCAATTAATCTCTTAGGATGGTGTTGGATATCAGTATTTTTTACAGCTGCCTGAGTGATTCTAATGTGCATTTGGGGCTGAGAACCCCTGGGGCCTTGTGACTAAGCTCATCTTCATAACCAAAACTTAAAAAATGAAAAATCCATACGCTTCTTTATTCATGGTGCCTATGAATTTCCTAATCTAGATATTTGTTCAGTAAACTGGCTTTAAATAAAATTAAGTTTAAATCAGACAGCTACTAAAATTCAAAGGAAAGTTTCTGAGACAGATACAAACACACACACACAAGAGAGTGTTGTGTGAAGACAAAGACACAGAGGGAGCTCACCATGTGATTAGCAGGGCAGAGATCAGAGGGATGCATCTGTAAGCCAAGGAGTGCCAAGGCATTGCAGCAACCCCAGAAGCTAAGAGAAAGTTAATGGAACAGAGGATCTCCCAGAACTTTCAGAAGGAACACATTGACATCTTTCTTTTAGACTTGTAGCCTCCAGAACACACATGCCTCCTGTTCTAAGATGCCCAGTTTGTGGCCATTTGTTATAGTAGTTCCAGGACATTAAGGCAACATCTTTTGAGCCAATATGAACTAGGGTCTTATCTATATACCCTCATCAACTGGAGCTTTAAAAGAAATCTTATAGTTACATTAAGTCACCAAACATATTCTCAATTTGTAAATTAGAATACCCAGCTATATATGAAGAACTGATTTAAAGTTTAAACTTTGTCCCTTCCATAGCTGGGATCTGCTGCAAGTGGAAACCAACAGCCAATGATGAGCATCCTACATTTGTACCCCAGGTCTTTCTTCTCTAATCATTTCACAATCTTGGTTCCAATGCCTCTGAAATATGGAAGTGGAGTGAAAGAGGAAAGGTAGGAAAAGAGGAGGTAAACGGTCACTGAGGTAAGAGAACTGGTATGTGTTTAAAGCTGATTCTCAAACAGTGTTTGCTCCCCCTTCTCCAATCACTGGGGACTTAATGAGTCATACTGTGTCATTTTTTCACTTACTACAGCCACAGCTCCGACGACAGCTTTGGCTTCTATCTGCTGAGAACAGTTCAGTCCCTGGGCAGCCTAATGGGACAGGATCTAGACAGCCTCGTGACAGTGCTCTCACATGCACGGTCCACATCTGTTCCCCAGGGAACCCTCTAACTAACCCTAGGAAAATAGGTGAACCCCAATACAGCACTGCTACTTTGCTCCACTATAAACTGCCCATTAGCTCATTTCTTGGTCTTTAGATTCATCATTATTTTGATGACCACCCCAAAACTTCAGAAGACACGTATTAAACTCTCACCAAGTCTTCTTGAAGTACTTCTCTCTAGCAATAAGGGGAAAACAACCCATAATCTACCTCCTTGTGATATTCCCAGGGGACCCTCAGTTTATGCCCCACAAATCTGCTTTTAATCTCCAAATACCCCACCCCTGTTAGAGTATGAATGTAAAAATTATCTAAAAGTGCTCATGTTCCTACTGGGGAATTTCTACAAGGTGATCTATTTCATAAATCACTTTGGTGCCTGGTATCTATTCCCTTTAGGGCTCAAAATTTCCCAATTTTACAATCTATGGTATTAGTTTATATAATTTGAGCTTTAAGAGACCCATGGGAGAAGCAGCTGAAAATTGTACAGTATGTCGACTGAATATACTTTTTCTTAAGTTTCCTGAGCATTCCATGAATTTTACATTGTTCTCCAATATAATCTGTCCTACTCAGTTAGGCAGAGTGCTAATGGTTCCCATGTTGTCTCTCCCAGTTCCATTCTCCTTGTCTATTTCTCCTGGTTGCGGTTGAATTCTTTTCAGTACCTTCCAAATTTACCACCCTGTCAAAGCTTTAATGCCAACTTCTTCACAAAGTGATCCCTGGGTACAGTGGACTCTGTTGATTTATGATTCGCTGACCTCGTGTAGCAATTACAGTTAATGCCTATAATTTGTATCGCCTTCTTGGATAGCCTTATATTGTCACATCTCCCCAACTATATTTTGAGTTCCTCAAGGTCAGTTATTGTATCTTTTGTCTATCACCTAAGTCCTTCATTACTTAATTCAATGTTCAGCACATAGGAAGTTCCCAATAAGTATGTACCCACTTGCTACAAATTAAATACCTATTAATAAAGATAAGACAGAGCAAACTAATGTGGCATAAATATCTTACCATGTCCAATGACAGAAATTACATAACCAGACCTTATTGTCACATAAAAGTTAAAAAATATTTGAGCAAACTAATATGTCAGATTAAAATAAAGGCAGCTAACAAAGGAATATGAAAGAGGTACAGGCAATCATATAATAAGGATGCTACTAATATTTGGGAATATATCCACATGCAAAGGTTTTTCATTTTTCTGTGTCAATAATTTTAAATCCATTTTTAATAAATAATAATATACATTTAAAACTAAAATAATAGTCCTGTTTGGTAGCTCAGGAGCACTGTCCTGATACACCAAGGGCAGATACAAGAATCAACCAATAAATGCATGAATAGTGGAACAATAAATCAACTTCTCTCTACCCTTCCCCCCCATCTTCCCCACTTCTTCTTCTTTCTCTAAAATAAATAAGTACTTTTTAATTAAAAAATAATAATGAGTCCACAGAAGAACTATTAGTTTTATTAGTAAATTTAGTAAGGTTACTGAATTCAGGGTCATTATACAAAAACCAGTTGTGCTACTACATAACAACAAAGAAATTTAAAAATAGAAATTATACATTTAAAATTGAATTTAAAATCTCAAATACCCTGGAATAAATCTAACAAGAGATGTTATGACCCCTATACCAAAAACCTACAAAACATTATTTAAAGAAAATAAAGCAGACAAATGAATGGAAAGAGATACACCTTGCTCATATTGTTACATTCAATACTATAAAGATGTTAATCTAATTTAATAAAAGAGTGATATGCAAATTAACCATCATTCCGAGACACCTCAGCCATGCCCACCAGCCAAGCCACGCCCACCAGCCAATCAGAGCAGCTGTATGCAAATTAACCAAGCCAAGATGGCAGCCGGCAGCCATGGAGCTAGAGCAAACAGGAGGCTTCCGTTGCACCAGCAATGGAGTTGAAACTGCCTGCCTAGGTCGGCCAGGCCTCTGCTCAAGACAATAATATTTCAATTAAAGAAGCCATGGAGCTAAAGCAAACAAGAGGCTTCATTGCCTGACTAGGCCTCTGCTCAAGACAACAAAGTTTCAATTATAGAAGATAAATAAAACTCAGAAACCTTATTCCAGCCAGCCTCACTGGGACGTTGGGTCAATGGGAGCTGTAGGCAGTCTGAAAACGGCCCTCAGTCCCTCACCCAGGCTGGCCACACCCCCATGGGTTGAGGGTCCCCACTCGGGGCTTGGCCAGCCTGCAAACAGCCAACAGCCCCTCACCCAGGCTGGCCAAGCATGCCAGCAGGTGGACATCCTCTGAGGAGTCCCAAACTGCAAGAGGGCACAGGCCAGGCTGAGGGCTCCCCACCCCCCCCAGTGCACAAATTTTTGTGCAATGGGAGCCTAGTTCTATTATAAAGATTGATTTGTGTATTAAGTATAACAATTGAAATTTCAGTATTTTGTTTTCTAATTTTAAGTTAACAAGCTAACATTTCTACAGAAATGCAAAGGTGGACATATGCACACCATATGGCTGGGCAAATTTCATTTCTAAGTTTATAACTACTTTAAAGACATACAATGGCTGCCAAAATTATGTACAAGAATGTTTATAGTAGTATTCTTCACAGTAGAGATAGCCCAGATATCCAGTAACCATGAACACATTAAGATCTATTCAAAAAATAAAATGCTATGTATATTAATGAGAATGAACAAACCACATCACCAACATGGATAACTGTCAGAAACAATGGTTAGGGGAAAGATCATAAATAAAATAAATAAATACTACATGAAAGCATTTCTATAAAATGTTGGCAAGGAAGGGCCTCTTGTTTGATATAAGTGACCGGGAGAGGACATACAGGGAGCTTCCCAGGTACTAACTACTCTTTCTTGAGCTGGCACCTGGATCTTCAGATATGTTCACTTTGCAAAATGTATCAATGCTCTTGCCGGTTCAGTTCAATGGATAGAGTGTTGACCTGTGGACTTAAGGGTCCTGGGTTCGATTCCAGTCAGGGGCACATACCCAATTATGGGCTCAATCCCTAGTAGGGAGCCTATCAAGGATTCTCTCTCCTCATTGATGTTTCTCTCTCTCTCTCCCTCTCCCTTCCTCTCTAAAATCAATAAAAATATTACTGTTTAAAATGTATCAAGCTGTACACTGAAGACTTGCTCACTTTTTCCACTTGAATGTTATACTTCAATAGGTTACTTTCTTAAGTGGCATCAGACTCTCCACCCACCTGTATGTGTCACTTGAAAAAAAAAGACACAGATGATTTTCAAGATAATCCCTGATTTTCAAGATAATAAGGCAGAAGTAAAAGAGCAGACTCCAATGTGCACATCGTCGACAGGTGTGATAGTTCCGCACGGCACGTCGTACAGAACATTGGCGCTTTCCCTGGAACACAAGCTATTTATTTTCCACATATAATATTCCTCCTCAAGTTACTTATTCATTGTTGGCTTTGTTTAATAAAAAAGGATCTGTCACAAAATGAATGTATATTCCACATTAAAGCACAGTGGTATTTTTAACATATATAAACATATTTGTATATTTGTATATATTGAGAAATTTTTACTATTGAGCTACACTAACCAGAAAACATCTAGTCTGATGGTACACATTATACCTGACCTTTGAAGGTATTTCCTTTTGCAAATACTAAAACTGCTACCAGTTGGATTCCTTTATAATTTTCCCTCGTTTATTATTTTACGAGACAATTATTTCAGAAAAGAAAAATGCAAACAAAATAATGGTTTAGAACTATAGGTTTTTATAACTGCCTGCATTTAAACTTTGGAAAGGAAATACAAATTGAAAAAAAGAAACACAATAAGCACCTATTTATCTCTGTCTGTTCACAGTAAGATAGAAAACCTTTCTTTTCTGAATTATAATTATACCTAGACTGAGCATCAATAATGAAAAATCACAGAGGTAATCATCAAGGCTCATGCATTTTGAAATGTAGGTTGAATCTATGCCAGAGGAGAGGCAGATATAAAACAACACCAAAGTCACAGCCCATGTTTATTTTGTGTTGAGTGTGTGTATGTGTGTGTCTGTGTTGTCTAATTAAATGTATTGGGGTGACACTGCTTAATATAATCACATAGTTTTCAGGTGTGGATTTCTATGTTATAATATCTGTAGTATTTGCTTTCTGTGCCCACCACCCAAACCACAGCCCATGTTTAAAGCATACCAACAATGGAATACAAGTAATAATTCATTTCTTTAATTTTAATAATTAGACCTTTTACTCGGTTGATAGAAATTTTTTTCTCTAAATGATACTCTAATTTCACCAATATTATTTACTTAATCATGTTTCATTCTCTGTTGTTTATTCATATAATCTAAATATTTTCCCATAGGCAATTTAGCAATAAAATAGACTCAGGAAAACTACTTTTTGAGAACTATTTTTTAAATCTCTAAATTGAATTGTTTTAGAAGTGACTTAATTGATATTATTGCAGTAACAAAAGTAAACATTGAGAATTGCCACATATAAATCAGGCATTGTTCTGAGTTGCTGTTTTACACATTTTATACTCATAAGAACCTTAATAGCTGGGTGCACTATTATCCCATTTTATAGTTGAGGAAACTAAAGCATAGTTTGGTTACCAGAAGTTACCTGAACCACAGAGCCAGGAGGCAAAGGCAGAATGTGAAGGCAGGTAGCTGTCACCAATCCCTTTGACTTTTCTGTGGAGCTAGTGTCCCTTTGCTATTTACAAGTGAGTGCCTGTTATTATAGAACTTCTTAATATTTAATATATTATTTAATCTTATTGTGAGGTCTCCCACCTTATTTTAACATATGTTTTATTTAATTTTTTTATTCTGTGTCTGCTTTTGCTAATTCCTATATTTTTCATGTATTCACCAGAATTGTAAATTCTATTCTTTGAATTTAGAGGGGGTAGTATCTCCTAAGAGTATAAAGCAAATTATATATCTCATGCCATTTACATTTCAACACACATACTCACTCAGCAGTATGCTCTGAATTGATTTTTATATAGTTTACTAGAGGCCCAGTGCATGAATTCATGCACCAGGGGAGTCCCTCAGCCTAGCCTGTGGGATCAGGCCAAAACCAGCACTCTGACATCCCCCGAGAGGTCCCAGATTGTGAGAGGGCACAGGCCAGGCCAAGGGGCCCTACTAGTACATGATTGGAGCCAAGGAGGGATGCAGGAGATTGGCAGCCAGCAAGGGACTGATGGCCAGACCCCAGCAGCAAGCTAACCTAATGGTAAGAGTTCTTCCCCCTGATGGTCAGTGCACATCATAGCGACTGGTAGACCAGTCAACTGTCTGCCCCCTGGTCGTCAGTGCATGTCATAGCAAGCAGTTGAGTGGCCCTCACATATCATTAGCATATTACACTTTGATTGGTTGAATGGCTGACCAGTTGACTGGACATTTAGCATATTAGGCTTTTATTATATAGGGTTGGGCATTTTCTCATCTTCTATCTCCTGTTGACAATGTCAGAGTCTAGATGCTTTATTCTCAAAGGGTAGCTCATAAACCAGTGGCATCACCATTAATTGGAAGGCTTGTTAAAAACACAGAATTGTAGGCACCACCCTAGGCCAACAGAGTCAGCATCTTTATTTTAACAAGAACCTCAGGTGATCTGTAGGCATATTAAAGTTGAAGAAACCTGAATTAACGATATAGTCCTCTAAATGAAAGGCTTTCCTAATCCTTACTTCAGCTAATTTATTTTCCCAGGTTCCCTGAAAGATATCCTTATCAATTTTACTACTAAGTGTTTTAGTCTTTTAAATTTTTTATTGAGTGTCTCACTATCTCTATCAGCTTTACTGCCTGCAGCATGACTGGATTTTACTGAATTAACCACTGAGGACTTAAAACTGAAGCTCTCCCTTAGGGCTGTGTGAAAAACTATTTGTTTGCATGTTGCTGTATCCTCCACAAGTGACTACAAATACCATCAATTGGAAAAAGGCAGAGCTGTCATGCTTTAGCTCTGGTGTGTAGCCTTGTAAATGTCTATGAGAGTTCCTAAGTTAAGAGATCAATAGTGGAATAGCTACTGATTTATCAAAATCCTGGGAGACTTTATGCTCCATTGCGTCAAAATGCTGATCTCATTTCCTTTAAGAATTCTTCTCAGATTTCTTAGTTCCCAGGTATTCACTTATAAGTTGTCCTAGGGTTTCTGGATTTTTATATAAGTTGACCTGAAAAGGTTCCAGAAAAATCTTTTAGTATAATACAGGATTTTGCTTCTGGCTAAAATAACCACTATCAACAACAACAAAAACCAAACATAATAATTAATGAAACCCTCAAACAAAGATAAATATATCCATGTTGAAAACCATTGCAATAAGCTTCCAAAAAATTTTTTCTAATGAAAAAGAAAACTGATCTGAAAAATGTAAGAGAAAATTCTGGGCTGGTAAGTAATCTTTACTGTTTTAACGAAGTACCAGTACCAATATCTTAAATATATAGAGATAAAATTTGTTTATACCTTGTCTTTTTGCATTGGTTCTTGAATGGATATCCAACATATGAAAGGGAAATGAGGTTAACTTACTTGAGCATATAATACCAAGGAATATCACTTTTAAAATTTTGCCAATAGAAGAATAAAGAATATATGAGTATGGTCTGGGTATTAGATAATAAAAAGGGATTAATTTTGCTAAAGGTGCAATAATGATACTGTGTTATGTAAGATAAACATGCTTATCTTTTAGAAATGTACACTGAAGCAAATTGAACTAAAATGTCAAAAAAAATTGCCAATAGGACATATCAGTACACCACTACCACAAAAGACAAAATTGCACTAACAAAAATAGAAAGAGGGATATTAGCAATCCAGAAGACATTAATAATAAAGACATTTTAATATTACTATAAAAGGCGTAAAAAAGCAATTAGTCCATTGATTAGAAGTGGTGAAAGAAAAAAATAGTGTTTTTTTTAAATATTCATAATGTCACTGTGCTAACACATTGTATTTGAAAAATGATGTGGAACATTTTATGGACCCTATTGTTCAAGATAATTACAATAATTCTTTTATATATATTACTGCTTTTTATCTTTAAAACAACTACCTAACAGAGACATGAAGAACTCTTTACCCATTTTCACAACACTTCTGGCTTGCCCCAAGAAAGAGAGGAGTTTTGTATCCTTTATAGCCTTCCTATTCTATCTTATAGTTTACTCCCCATCGCCATCCCCCCACAACACACATACACACACACACACACACACACACACGTCCATGGGATAACAATATCTGATCAGTCAGCCAGCCATATTCTATCACTAGGTGGTTTCTGTGCCTACATGCATTAGAACAAGTAGAACTTAGTCCAAAAATTTAAAAATTAACTAATATTTTTTAACTAAATTAATTCTTCCTTTCTACCCCCATTCTAGGAACCAAGAATTTTGGTGGAGGATATAAAAAACAAAACTGACACAGTAGAAAAATATTTTCACAACACTAAAAGTACACAAGCACAGAAAATCCACACATTACCTAACTGCAAGAAACATTAAATAAACTTAGAAAATAAAAATTATAGTTGAATGACTCCATAGTTCACTACCAAAGTGTGACAGAAAAAGGGGACAAAATAAAAACTGTATGGTGCTCAATCAGGGAATTTCTGCTTCTGATAATATAGACACTAGTAAATCTAAAAAGCCCTCGGCTTCAAAACATTAGGAATGTTAATAAAATACAACAAACATACTTTAAAATGCATTGTAGAGCATTTACTAATATAGGTGGTGTTTACTAATACAGGGATCTTAGAGCCTGGAATTTTAATAGCCTAATAGTAAACAGCTATTATTAATCCTAAAGTAAATACTTTAGGTTTGAGAAAGATAGGAGCTTAGAAATAAGAACACATAGAAGCCAAAAAAGTGTGCAATTTTTTTAATGCCTTCTATCAAGGACAAGTAACAAGGGAAATTTATCTATTACATCCTTAGTTTGGAATAGAGAAAAAGAAAATCTATCTTCTAGACATGCATAAATCATGGTTCCTCCCCCTTGGCTTTTGAGCTCACTCTTATCTTATGAGATACCAACCTATGTTATAAAGTGAAAATTACTGAAACCATAAAGTAACCAACAGAAAAATAAATTAAAAAATAGGAAAACCAGTCAAGAAAATAAATCAAATTATTATAAGACCTTAATGAATCCAAAATATAGTAACACAATAATAGATGAAAGAACTGTTATTAATGATGATAGTTATTCATGAAAATGTCAGTGTGGAAAAGAATTATATAAATCCATAATTCACAACTTCATGGCTCTACATTTCATAAAGATAAAATAATTTGAAACTATTTTAATGTAAAAGCGTTTTTTTTTTTTCTCATCTGACTGAGGTAAAAACTCTTAACTATTACAAAGATGAAGAAAAATCATTAGACAAAAGAGAGATTAATACATATTAAAACTCATACTATACTGTAATAAAATAAATATAAAACTATAACAAATGGAATGCCAATACATAGAAAAAATATTTTGCAAAATATTTAGGTAATTTATATGTGACCAATACTTAGATTTCGCTAGATAAGTGTCAAAGCAGTGAACTAATACTATACAGATGAATAAGTACATAAAAAGAAATCCCCTGAGACTGTATATATTAAGTACAGCGTGACAATTAAAAGTATTCTGAAACAGCCCTGGCCGGTGTGGCTCAGCTGACTGTACATCATCCCATACACCATGTGGCAGGTTGGATTCCCAGAGTGGGCACATGCCCAGATTGTGGGCTGGATTTCCTATAGGGGATGTGCAAGAGGCAACTGGTTGATGTTTCTCTCTCATTGATATCTCTCTCTCTCTCTCTCTCTCTCTCTCTCTCTCTCTCTCTCTCTCTCTTTCAAAAGTCAATAAAAACATATTAAAACAAACAAAAAATAGTATTTAGAAATAACTCAACTGCCCTATGAATGAGGAATGATAAAGATGCTGTAATTTATCAAGTTGATGGTATGTAATATTTTTTAAGTGCCAAGTATCAGGAACAATGCATCTTTCTCATTATTTGTCATGATGCTACAACCAAATTCTATTTGTGTGCCACCTATAAAAACAAGTCTTAAAGAGTACCCTCTATCTCCTTCTTGACCCAGCTTTTCTCATGTCTGCTTTTTAAAAAAATTATTTCTGTTTCCTCAAAATAAATGTTTTTTCTTTACATGAAATTCTACAGTTTACTTCAAAATATTGTCTACTTTGCTCTAATTCCTCTTGCTCTTCATTAATAGCATGTATCCATTGTCACTAGGTTCCAAGAGGGTGAGAGGAGAAACAGAAAGAGAGAGAGAGAGAGAGAGAGAGAGAGAGAGAGAGAGAGAGAGAGAGAGAGAGAGAGAGAACGCCAGGTCTGATGACCCAGCAAGTGGTAGGCTATGTATGATAGAATATCACTTTCATCATACACTAGCAGCCCAGCACATGAAATCACATGAGACCCAACACACTGTGGGATGCAGCATCAAGTCCTTCCTGGTGACCAGTCTTTGGTCATTACAACGTTATGACCCCTTGGTTTTTATTATATAGAATAGGGGCCCGGTGCACAAAAATTTGTGCACTCGGGGCGGGGGGGTCCTTCAGCCTGGTCTGCACCCTCTCCAAACAGGGAACCCTCAGGGCTGCTGGCTTCTAACTGCTCACCTGCCTGCTGGCCTCATCCCCCTAACGCTCTCCCCTGCAGGCCTGATGCTCCTAACTGCTCTCTGCCTGCCTGATAACCTGTAACTGCCTCTGCCTCAGCCCTGCCACCATGGCTTTGTCCGGAAGGATGTCCGGAAGGTAGTCTGGAAGATGTGCAGTCTAATTAGCATATTACCTTTTTATTAGTATAGATGCCATCTTGTCTTAAAAACGCAGGTTGTTAGCAGGTTTTCCTATTGTGGAAGGGGAGCCTGCAGTAGCATCCTGGGTTCTGACCAGAGCTTATGCACTGGTGCTTTATCTCAGCAGATGAGATTCCTAGAAGACTCTTGGATGTACCTTGAACATTTCTATCGATTTTGCCAAATCTTCCTCCAAAAATGTTGAACCACTTTAAACTCCCACCAGCAACCATGCATGTGCCCTCTGTCCTACTTTAATGCCAATATCATTGATTTCCCCCTAGAAGCTTCCCTCCCCTCGGCCGGGACTGCTTGGCACTTGAGCCAAACTCATTGTTCAGCCTGGGACTTGATTTCCCGAGATAGAATTATGGAGGAGGAAAAATAGTGTTCCTCTACCCTTCTGAGTTCTTAGCGGAGGCCCTTGTAATGAAAGACAGATTACCAAGAGAAAAACAAAAGTTCATTAACATGTGTACCTCATGTATATGTGGGAGATCCCAGGGAAAAATGAATAACTCCCCAAGGTGGCTTAGAGTCCAGATTTAAATACCTTCTTCCTAGGGAAAGGGGATGGGATATCTAGGCCTCTTAGAGGAGAGTACATGAGTTTTAGGAAAGATGAATGGGGGTGGGGATATAGCTTGTAACAAAGTTTGGGTGTAATGTCACTTGTAGTCTCCTGTGACAGGAGTCAGTCTTCACTGGCTGATGACACTTTTCCCATCGAGAGAACCTTTTGTGGGGTCCAATTTTAGGCCGATCAGGAGACTTTAGTGAAAGCCTCTCCTTGCATTTGCTGTTTTTCAAGCATCTGCAGCTCAAGCTCATCAATATAACAACACAACATATGTTGGGGTGGCATGTTCCCTGACCTTCAGAATAAACCCAACAAAAGCTTGTTTCCTTTCTTAGATGATTTGCCACAGTAGTGTTATTCCCTGGAGACAGTGTTCTGACCAGACCTTCCTGGGAGTGGTCATAACATACGCTGTGCTTGTAGAAAGGTGTAGGCCAGATCACTAAACAAATCAGGGTCATTTTTCTCATCTTGTGGAAAGGGAGATAAAGTCATGATAGTTAATCTCTCTTTCCACAGGTTTCCTGCAAATTTGTGTCTCTGCTGTAGCCCCAGTGGCCCCAGCTTCTCCATGGCTCTGGGGCTTGGAGCTGCTGGGTGCCAGGCCCACTTGAAGGTTTGTGTCTCTGCTCCTCCCAACCCAGTGGCCCCAGCACCTCCACAGCCACAGGGCTTGGAGCTGCTGGGGTGCCGGAAGCCCTGCAGGCCAGGTCCCCATGCCTCATAACCCAATGGCCCCAGTGCCAAGGCGGGGCTTGGAGCTGCTGGGGTTCCAGGCCCCCTGCAGGCTGGGTCTCCACTCTTTGGACCCCAGCAGCCAAAGACCCAGCCTGCAGGGGCCCCAGCACCCCAGTGGCAGCAGCAATCAAGCAGGCCCAAAGGCCCTCTTCCAGTGGGCTGGGCAGAACACCTGCATCATCACCATGACGACGACGCAGGCATCTTGTCCCAGCCGCTGCCATCTTTGTCTCGGAGTGATGGTTAGTTTGCATATTACTCTTTTATTAGATTAGATAGTGTACTAGTTGAAGCCATCACAAGCCCCTACTCACAGATTCAAGTGGAAGTGAAAGACCTCATATACAGCATGTTAGTCGTGTGAGAAAGACATAGGGATAATATTGGTGTGGCCCAAATATAACCTGCTAAACCCTGAATAAAGGAATGACAAATGTATCATCTTGTAATTGATATATACAAGACAGATTACTAATGCTCTCAAAAATGTAAGAAAATAAAGTTCTTTTTTTCCCCCCTCCTGATAATTAAAAGGACAATAATGGTTAAGAGCTTTGGATTTGGAGTCAGACAGACTTCGGTAGGGTTGAAATAAATTACCTGACATGTATAATGGGGATAGGAATACATACTCTATATTTTTGTTGCCACATAATAAGGACTTGTTGTTACTATTATAAAAATACTAACTGCAATATTTTTGGAAAACACAAATGTACGAAGAAAAGAAAATAGTCACTCGATTGCACCACTCAAGAAAATTGAAACTCATTTCTATTGCCCTTGACAAAACCAGAGTCCTATTGTTATGAAAAGGATACAATTCAACATGAAAATTGAAAAAAAACAAAAAGACAAACATCCTGTTCTGCACCCATTTCAGGATACTTTCCAAGTGGCATGGCTCTGCAGGGCAGTTAGGGGAGGCAGGAGTCTCACAGCACATGACAGTATATGCCTCTGAGGAGAGCCAGAGGAGGTCTCACCAAGAAAGGGGTACATAACGCATGTGCAGACGTAGCTCACTGGGAGGCAGTGGGAAGAGGGCTGAGAGCAGGTGGTGAGAACAGCGGAGACGCAACGGCCAGCCTGAGGAATCCGTTTATGAGGGGCACCGGGGGGATAGGTTGAAGGGGTATTTTAGGGGAAGCAGTGAAAGGAGAAATTATTAGGTCAGATGATGAACATGGATGCCAAGTTAAGGAATTTAAACAGTAGCTCTATATAGGTCATGGAAAGCATCAGAAGTTTCTGAGGGGGGAGGCTTATGACCTATATCATTGTCTTTTAGGTCATTTAATATGAAACACGCAGGAGAGCCTGGAAACGGGGAGATAGAATGTAAAACAGATGGGAGACTGAATGAGCAAAAGTTTTTTAAAAACCAAAAAGTCAGGAATTCATACAGTATGCGAAGGAACTAAATACAAATATCGTAGAAAGGGCTAGAGATTCTGCAGACACGCGCCATACTTGGAGTACAACTGTTAAAATAACACAATGTTGAGAAAAATAAAAAAGAAGCATGGCCCAAAGGGGCCCGTATATGCTATATAATCAGAACTTTGTGGGGTAGTTTCATTCATCAGTGTTCAAAGTGAGATACAGGAATAGTATAAGTAAGTAAAGGAGCAAAAATGGAAGTGTTTTGTTGTGATTGTTTTTCAAAAGAGCCAAAGCAATGGGGGCTACCAGAGTCAAAACATCTTAACTAATAAGCGTAATATTGAAATTAATCGTTTCTCCGGGACGGGGGGGGGGGGGGGGGGGGGGGGGGGGGGGGGGGTAAGCCATGCCCACCAGCCAATCAGAGCGGCTGTATGCAAATTAGCCCAGGCAAGATAGTGGCTGGGAGCCATGGAGAGAGCAGCGGGTGAGTCATGGGGACCAGCAGGCAGCAGAGTGGGCTGGGCGGGTGGTGGCTGATGCCTTGCAGGATCCGAGGCGTGCAGGGACCCGGCCTATGGGGTGGAAAGGCCCCACACCCCAGCGCTGTGAACTCCGCTTCAGCTGTAGCTTCTGGGGAAGGAAGCCCGCCGGGACTTGGCCTGTGGGGTGGAAAGGCCCCACATTCCAGCGTCTCTGAGCTCCGCTTTGGCTCAGAGCCGCTGAGCTCAGAGCCGCTGGGCAAGGAGATGCGGGCACTTGGCCTGCGGGGTGGAAAGGCTCCTCACCCCAGCGGCTCTGAGTTCGGCTCAGAGCCGCTAAGGAAGGAGGTGTGGGGGACTTGGCCTACGGGGTGGAAAGGCCCCCCCCCACTCCCCGCCACTTGGCTGGTGCTGCTCCCACCTGGGAAGGAGGTGCCAGGGACCCGGCCTGGGGGGTAGGGCAGTTGTGAGGGACCCAGGC
>PVJC01016326.1:0-33864 GCA_004026665.1 Murina feae | reverse complement strand
AAATAAATAAATAAATAAATAAAATAATTCTCTCTCATCATTGATGTTTCTATCTCTCTCTCCCTTTCACTCTGAAATCAATAAAAATATTTTAAAAACTCACAAAACTGACAGGACCCAGGTGGTGCATGCAAGCCCCCAAGTTCCTGAGACAGATGGCCTATGCCTTGTCCTGCGGTGATCGCATTTTCAGTTGGGCATGTACCAAAAGGTGGAGCCCTAATGCCCAGGACTTCTGATGGAGCTGTTTTTGGAGATAGGACATTTAAAGAGATAATTAAAGTGAAATTAATTCTCCCTTGAGGGCATTAAAACACAGATGCACACAGAGGGATGGCCATGTGAGCACACAGGAGGAGATGGCTATCTACACACCAAGGACAGTGGCCTCTGGGGAACCAGCCCTGCCCACACCTGGATCCTGGACTTGCAGCCTCCAGGTGTTATATTGGAAATTCAGCAAGCTAAACAGAAGACATCACAGTCAGAGGGCCAGATTTGGAGTCTATTGCAAACACTGGCAGCCGCAAGAGGACTAATGTCTCTTCAAAACCTCGCAGCCCTGAATGAACTTAGGGGTTAGCTTATAAAAGCAAAAAAAAACAAAAACAAAACAACCAACCATGTGCTGGGAAGGGGGCAATGTGTTTAGCAGAGATCCTGTAGAAAGCTTGTAGCCTTGAGCAAAGCTCAGATAACCAGTAGACACCTGGCATGGGAGGGACCAAGGATGGACCAGACCCCCATGCCAGCAGAGTGGCTTGTGTTATGCCCAGATGTCATGATCCTCAAAGACCACTAGGGAGCCTGAATCCAATGCCAAAGCAAAGAGCCTTTATTCGAGCTAGCTCGAGCTCAGTCCCACACACACTCACAGATGCAGTGGTAGGGTGGAGATAGAGAGCAGGTTTGTTTCAGGAGAACAAAGGTTTTATAGGGGGTCTGGAAGTAGTGGGTGGGGTAATGTGTGTGGCCCCTGTTGATTGGTCGAGGGAAGGGCCAGGGAGTCAGTCTTGCACCGCCCTTTCATCCCCCCCGCCCTGGTTTTATGTACATGAGTCAAATCATTGACTCTTCTGAGTCATTGCTGGGGAAGGAATTATATTGACCCCCCGAAGAATAGAATTAATTCTCTGCCGCATACAGTCAGTGGGCCTGTTTATAAGATGAGGGGCCAGAATGAGGGCCAGGAATCCTGGTTGAATTAAGCCGGAGTGATGAACACTCATCGAGATCTCGTCAACCTTAACTGCCATGGGGGTGGCTCCTTCCAGATAGGAGTCAGTCCTTGGGTGGCAAATTTCTTTATTTAACAGTCACCAGGTTGGAAGGGATGGACCAGATCAGAAGTTGGTTCAGGCAGAGCACAGAGCATCTCAGATGTGCTCCTGGACTGCTTTCTGAGTGGACTGCAAAGCCTGAACTTGAGTAAAAATTAGTTATGGATTTCAGCCTTCACCTACCAGAATCTGCAGAGGCCCCACTGGTTTTCAGGACAGCCTTCCAGGATGCTTCATCTGCAGCCCAGTTGCCCCTTGCCTCTGTGAAATTTTACACCCTGTAACAGCTCTCTGCACACATTGTGTCCCGATCTGAGCTAGGCCAAGTTTCTGTGTGTTGCATGGGTCCCACTCTAAGCTGGGCATGGGAAGTGGGAAGCAGCCAAGGGAGCAGGAGACCTCCCTCAGAAGGGGCGAGTGTTCACGCCCATGCATTGTTGGGGGGGGGGTGAGGATCTGTGCCCCACCTCTGTTGACCCCCAAGTTCTGTCCTGATGGCCCCTCTGCAACTGTGCCTGTCTTAGGTTGTTCCTTCTCTGAGGAATCTTACCCATCATTGGCTAGCCAGCCATCTTCCGGCCAAGCAGGGTGATGTGAGGCTCAGTTCTGTCTCCTATGCCCCTGTGGCCTCCACGCCCAGCAACTGCTTTGGGATCCCCCCGCCTGCTGGCGGGGCCCCAGCATTATTCACATATCTTGGGGAAACCCAGGTTTAGATAGATCCATGGTACCAGCCACCTTAAGGCTTAATTGTTCTTAGTTTAAGGAAGGCAGGGTTTTCTAAATGACTTTAAACTAATAATATATAAATGTCAAGGAGTTTGAAGTCATTTTAAGTCAAGACATACATTTAAATAAGCCATTGCTATTAATTTTGGCAGAATTTTCTCATGCAATTAAATATAAACCTCTTTTAAGAAAAAATGAGCTTCTACCATCAGCTCTTAAGTCGACTGTTTAAAACATTGGTCTATCACATAACTTGAATTATGAGACCGTGATTAAACTTTGAATAATTAAATTAAGTATCTTCATAGGAAAACAACACAGTAAATAAATTCGCCACTTGATTCTTTTGTCCCATTCTGTTTCCATAGCAAAACTCCATCTTAAAACTCCACCCCCGAGATCCCATTTTGTTTCAGTAAGCAAACATTTCCTTTTATGATTGGCAAATTCAGAGGGAGAGGCGGCTCCCACCATTTCAAGATGGCAGCCCCCATGAGAGCCACGTGCAATGCCCCCAGTTGGGCAGCTACTCAACTGCCCCCCTTCCAGATATGAGATAACTTGCTTCTATTGCATGACTTAACAAGACAAAACTCAGACAATAAACATAATTCAAAATGCAAATTAACCACATTCCAGGCCTGAGCTGCTATGGCAGGATTTTAAAAAGACAACTTTTTTCCTATGAGCGGTAGGGAAAAATAGTGTGCACCACCCAGACCAGAGGCGCCCTTATGGCCATTTCCTGGCGATTGACCATGCCTATGAAATTTACAATGGTTCCCTTTTGTTGGTAAAGCTCACCAGGCTTTCCTTCCATAGTAAATGATAGCCTCCATTCTTCCTCCCCCGGCACTGCCAAGGACAGGTCCATCGGGGATGTCTCTCCACCCAGACGAAGCTGTGCTAAGCCATCTGGAGCAAAAGTGGCTCCCGTTCCCATTTTCGCCAAAAGGTCTCTGCCTCAGGCAGTTCTGGCTGATAGCAACTGGGTGGTTTGGATGGCCCTGCCAGCCTCCTCTGGCCTGTTTCTGCTACCAAAACCTTACTCTGTTCCTTCTTGTACACACAGAACCTGACCCAAGGCAGTAAGGTTTGAGCAATTCCAAAACTCCTTAACATACATTCTAAGTCAGTTGAGTCAGAGGAGGAGCTATTACCATGTTGCGGGGAGGGACCGGGTTGCCTCCTTTCTTTAAAAAAAATACCTGAATAAAAGAACTAATCAAACAAACAGAAACAAATATAGAAACACTTTTAAACCAGCTCATACTACATTTACACCACAGAATACCACCAATCAGTTTCAATTGTAAGTTAGAGGAAGATTCTTCCTGCAGAAGGGAAAAATAGAAACAGCAGGAGTTTCAGAGAAACTTTCATCAGTCACCTTAGCACGCCTCCCTCCCGGAGGCTGGGACCTGTGGGGAAAACTGACTCTTAGTTGGCCTGGCACAGGGAGACTTTTTTACAGACTGAAAGCCTGGAGGGCCTCCTGAAAGAAAAGATCTTTAATCCAGTTACAGATGCTATCACAACAGGTTGAAGGAGAGCCAAATAGGCAAACTCCCTCTCCAACGGAGAGCAAAAGACTCTGAGAAAAATAAATCTTGCAGCTGCTAGAGACTTTTGCACTCCGCCACAGCAGGCCCACCCCATCTTTAAACAAACATTAGAAAGAGATAGCAAAATACTCACATTTGTACAGCCTGAAGGCACAGAGTAGCTTCTGCTTCATACAGACCAGTTAACTCTCTCAGTAGATTAGCCCAACTGGAGCTGAGCAGATAAATGAAACAGTGCCCAACTCCCCAGATGGGCATGGGGGCACTCCTGGCACCCATGCCCCAGAACAGAATAAAACAAAGAAACACAGAAACAGACAAACAAAGGGCCCCAACGAACAACCTTCCAACTTCGTGGAAGCAAAACCAAAAGTGGGAGTGACCTGCCTCATTTCAGACCCTGGAGGGGAAATTCCCATCCCTCTCAGGAAGATCAGAATGTCTTCCAAATCTCTGGCGCATCCACCTAGACTGCTTAGGACACTACTAGAAATGAGCTCACACAAAAGAGACAGACAAGACAGACACCTACTGCGGCCAATCAGGCTCTCTGAGTCAGGGGTCCCTTGGGGGTCTTGGGCATCCTGGCGAGCCCCCAAATGTTATGCCCAGATGTCGTGATCCCCAAAGACCACTAGGGAGCCCGAGTCCGATGCAAAAGCAAAGAGCCTTTATTCAAGCCAGCTCGAGCTCAGTCCCACACACACTCACCAACGTAGCAGTAGGGCAGAGAGAGAGAGAGAGTGAGTTTCAGGAGAACAAAGGTTTTATAGGGGGTCTGGAAGTAGGACCAGACAATTAAGAGGGGGCAGTGACTAGACTATAGGCTGATAAGAATGTACATTAGGTTCCAGGCACAGATTTAGATTGCTAGCCCCTCCCCCAAAATGTCTTATTTTCCCCATTATTCAAGCAAGCGTGGTTACAGAAGCTAGAAACAGCAGTTACTTCTATCAGGGAGGTTATCTGGTTTAGTTACTTCTTGGAATTAACAGAACAAAGGACCATTTGTGTTTTGTGGAAAATTTTAAATGGCCGTTCTTACAAAATGGAGGTTATGGGAATTAGATGGAGTGCCTATGGTTCAGATGGAGGGCAAGGGACAGGATGGAGTCAGTCCTTTCAAGGCCCATTGTTCACAGGACTGGGAGAAATAAATGTCTGTTTAAGCCCCCAGTCTGTGGTATTTGTTATGAAGCCTGAACTGACAGATACATTCCAGAATAAAGCCTCCATTTGCACCTTCCCTCTCAGCTGGGATGCCCTTAACCAGCTCTGGCTGATGGGGTGTGTATTAGTTGGTGTTCTCCAGAGAAACAGTACCAACTTGTGACATAGAGAGAAAGATATATTACAAAGAATTGGCTCATGCAGTTGTGGAAGCTCAGAAGTCTGGGATCTGCCATCTTCAAGATTCAGGAGAGCCAGTGGCCTAAGTTCCGACCTGAGTCCAAGTCCAAGGACAGGAGAAGACCAATGTCTGGACATCATGTCCAGAATGTTCGAATCCAGAATGTTCTCCCTCAAACACAACTCTGCCCAGTGCCTCCCTATCCACTTGGCTTCATGGCTCCTTTTCAGATGGTAGGGCCTGTGCCCTACTCCCCACCCCTTGTAGACCCTTTCACCCCTTGTAGAAGGTCAGATGTGGAACACTGACCTTCAGGACCCTGGCCAGGCTCCTGTCCCTGCTGGGAGTAGAGGCCTGCATTCCTTGCTGGCCCTTGCCAGCCAATAGGGCTGTTATGAACCCCAAGTTCCACTGTTCCCCAACAAGATGCCATTTCTCTGAGCTCCTGAGGGCCTCTACCAGAGGGGAGAGCTGGCTGCAGGGGACTGAAAAGGAAGCATGGAGGGACTGTGGAGAGAGTGCCGACACACAGGTGTCCCTTGAATGTCCATCACTAACAGCTTCACCACTCTCTGTTCCCATTCCTACCCGTAGGGGCCAGGTATGGCAGGGCAGCACTGACCCAACCCCACGGACCTAGCCTCCCTGGTGACCACAAAGCCAGGATCACAGTCCTAAGTCCAGGACTGCTACTTCTGTGGACCAATTTCATTTGGAGAGGTGAACTGTATGTCGAGCTCTGGATCCAGATTGGTATCGTCCTCCAAGACTTCCTGGGGCAGGGCTCTCCTGCAGGCCAGTCTCCACTGGAAGTGCAGCTCACCTAGAGGCAAGGCTCAGCCTGGAGGTGGGTTGCCACTGGGGGCAGGGCTTGTCTAGGAAGGGGCTCATCTAGGACCAGTGCTCAGACAGACTGACAGACCCCACACAGAAGAGGGACTCAGCTTACAGTTGGCATCTGACCTGATGCAGGCTGAGGTTAGGGTCAGGGTTCAGCCTGACTTGGAGCTGTAGACGAAAGGGGCCATATGCTACCTGACAAGCTCTGGGGAGGCCTGCATGGCCATCTTGCAAACTCTAAGACCTAAAGTAACCACAAAGGATGGTCTGAAATTAAACTTTAACTAAAAGCAGTTATGATGGGTAGTCACCGCCTAGGTCGGTATATGCCCTGACAAGGTCAATCTTTACCTTAACTGAACTTATTGTCTTTTTGCATCTATACTAACATATTGAAATGTCAGAGTAACTTGTAACTTCCCTTTTTCTGGACTCCTCAGAGCACAACCAAATGCCCTGGGTGCCAGGACAGAGACCACAAATTCCTTCATTGTTATTGTTATCTGTGTTAATTGAGAACTATCCTGCACCCAGCTAAGTAAAAGAAGTATGTGTCTATCATTTTACTTTTTATCCAATCCCAGAGGTTCCCCTGCCCCTTTGCTTTCTCCTGCCTCTCTACCTCCCTAGTCTACCACCAATGGATTTCATGTCTCCTCCTTTGATGAAATATATAAAACAAGGTGAAAAACCACCATTTTCTGGAGCATTATCCCAATTCCTTGTGATTGCTTCCCAGCAATTGGTGATAGTTTGGCTCAAAATCGGGACTTTTTTAAAACATCGCGGGACGCGGGACAAACTGTTAAAAATCGGGACTGTCCCGCCAAAATCGGGACATCTGGTCACCTTAGGTTTGAATGTTTTTACGTTTACAGGGCTTGGCCCTGGGGACAGCAAAAGGTTTTCAGCCAGGAGAGGTTATCAGGACCTGAGCTGGGTCTGAGAGAGGCTGGGAGACAGCTAGTGTCACCAAAGTCTAGACCAACGTGGCTCCTTGCAGACAGCAGCTGATTTCCCCACCTCCCTTGCCCACCTCTGCTCCGCACCAAAGCTACCTTTGCAGGTTCTGGCCACCATCTAAGTTCCCCTGAGACAGCAGTGCCCCTCTGTCCCCTGAGCTACAGGCCAACTTTGACTCTGAGTGTTGGGCCTGGCCTGCTCTTTGTTCTTCCCATCCCATCCGTCTGCTTGGAGGGACCCACCTGGCCCGCTGCCTGGTACTGAACTGCTACCCGGGTGTCTCTCAGGAGCTGCTCTCCAGGCTAGCCTGGAGCTTAGCTGTGTACCTGGAGGCCAGTGATGGACATGCACACACGTTGCACACACCACACAGATACATGCATGCATGTGCTTGTACACAGCACATGAGCACACATGCCATGTGCACATACATACATACCCGTGCATACACACACATCACACACCACACATACAGTTATAAACAAAAGTTAGGTTTTTATTTGGGAGGCTGTGTCTGAATTAGGAAGGGAGCTGCAGGATGGGGAGGCCCTGGGCAGGAGCCCCTAAGCCCCCTCCCCCAACACGGCCAAAGCCGCAGCTCTTGGCCACCACCCTGTTGGTCCTAGTAGCAAGGCTGACTGATACTGACATCCCAGCCAGACAGCCATGAAGCTCAAGGGGGTGTGGCCGAATCCACTCCCATCTGTCTGGGCAGGGATGGGGCAGGATGCAGGCCCGCCCCACACTCGCGAGAGGAGGGTGGGCAGCTTATGAACTGGTGCCCAGAGGGCCAAGGAGGAAGGAGACGCAGCACCGGGCTGCCTCAGTTTCCCCTACTGTAGGAAGAAGACTCAAAATTGCTTTTATTCTGTAGAAAGCTGCACGTGGGAAGGAGGGGAGAGAGGTGCTGGGAAAAGAGCCCATTGGCTGCTGTAGGGAGTGGAGACAGCATTGTACCCCAAACGCCCAGGCCAGACACCTCTGGGCGTCATATCTGGGCTGCTGCCAAGGAGCAGGAAGGAGGCTAGATCCTCTGTTCAGAGATGTCCTGAGGCACTGGCCGGGTCCCAGAGAAGCTCTGGGGGAAGGACTGGGCACCTGGGCCAGAGAGGCTCAAGGTGGTTCTGTAGGGGGGGAGAGGGGAAAGGCAAAGGGGGAGGCAGTACCCTAGCTACAGTCCAGCACACTCCTCAGGGTTTACGAACCAGAACCGGGGGCCCTTGTTGTTGCCAGGCCCATCGCCCCCTCGTATCGCGGACAGAGAGAGGGCTCAGGTGGGAAGGGGTAGTGACACAGAGCAGAGGATGCCCTTCCCAAGGGAGAGGGCGGCCAGCCGAGAAGAAGGAGGGGGAAAGAGAAGGAGGCGACGGCAGGTGATGGTCTGTGTCCAGCGCGGCCAGTACCCAACTTCATCCTAGAGGCCCCAGGCGATGCCGGCGTGAAGGGAGGACTGAGCACTGCGGCGGGGCCTCAGATCCAGACGGTGGTCTTTCCCTCCCTGCTGCTGGCACTGCCTTTTTCGGAGCCCGCCCTAGGTTTGGCGCCCAGCGGGCCCTGGTTCCCGCCTGTGCCCCCCGACGTGGCACTGCCTGACCCGGAAGCAGAGGCGCCGGCCCTGGGGGGCCCCCTGGTGGCTGCGGGGAGGCCGGGACAGGGCGGGCGTTCACGGTCCTCGAGCGCGCGCGCGTCCCGCAAGGTCCGAAGCGCGGGGCTGGACAGGTCTTGGTCGTGGACGCGCGCGCGTACCACCAGACTGTAGTCTGGCGGGTAGCCGGCGGGGGCGGTGGGCAGCGGGCAGGGCAGCGGGCGCTGGGCGGGACTGGGAGAGGAGGGCGCAGGGCGGCGGGCGCGCACGGCGTCCTTGGCGCTGCCCAGGCCCAGGTGCGCCATCTCGCAGAGGTTTAGCAGCAGGCAGAGGCAGCTGACCACGTACATGACCAGCAAGAAGACCGTCTTCTCGGTGGGCCGCGACACGAAGCAGTCGACGACGTGCGGGCAGGGCCGGCGGCTGCACGGGAAGAAAGGCGGCACCTCGAAGCCGTACAGAAGGTACTGGCCCACCAGGAAGGCCACCTCGAAGGCGGCCCGCGCCACCAGCTGGGCTACGTACACGCGCATCAGGCCCTCGCGCTGGATACGCCGCCTCCCGTCATGCGGCCCGTTAGGGCTCGGGGTCCCGGCCGCCTTGGCGTCTCCACCGAGGCCCTTGGCCGCGCTCGCATCCTCCACCTCGTCCTCCGCGCCCAGGCCTTCTGCCAACCCCGGCTCCTCATCTTCCTCGCCCAGGCTCAGCATGGGCTCCTCCTCTCCCAGGTCGATGGGCTCCGGCCAGGTGGGGTGGGACGACGGGGGCAGCGGTAGGGGTGCGCGGGGCCCCCGCTTGTGGCGCGGGGCACGGCGGCACTCGTACTTAGCAGCGCGGGCCAGGCGGTGCACGGCGTAGCCGAGGTACATGACCGAGGGCGTGGAGATGACCACGATCTGGAAGACCCAGAAACGCACGTGGGACAGGGGCGCGAAGGCGTCATAGCAGACATTGTCGCAGCCCGGCTGCCTGGTGTTACATGTGAACTTGGTCTGCTCATCCGAGTAAATGGACTCGCCTCCTACGGCCGTGAGCACAATCCGGAAGACCACCAGCACCGTGAGCCACACCTTGCCCACGAACGTGGAGTGGTGGTGGATCTCCTCTAGCAGCCGCGTCAGGAAGCTCCAGCTCATGTTTGTCATAGGGGCGCGGGGCGGGACCTGTGGACCACAGCAGAGCTCAACCTGGGGTGGGAAAGAGCAGGGCGGGGAGGGGATGTGGGGATGGGGGTTGGCAGGGCCTGAGGACTAAAAGGGGAGCTCAGCCCTGGTGGGGGACTAGAGCTAAACCCATGTCCAGGAGGAGCACTGGGGCAGGAATCCTGGCGCTGGAGCCAGGGCCCAGAGGGGAACTCACCTGCCTTCCGATGAAGGAACAGCCCCTCCGGGAGCTCTGCTCCCACCCCTTGCCTCTGCCCCTGGCGTGTGTACACAGGGAGGTGGGGCCAGACCCCTTGCAGATGGACAGCAGGCTGTGTTGCTCCTGTGGACCACTCACCTCTGCTGACCCCAGGTCCCAGTGGCCTGGAGTGCAGCCAGCCCCTCCTGCTCTTCCCAGGAAAGCTTGGTTCTGTAAAGCCTCTCCCATCCCTCACCACTAGGAACCCCACCCTAGGCCCTGAGAGCCGAGCCACAGGGAGTCAACTGGGTGAGCCAACTTCATGGAGTCGCCTAGAAATCAGAGGCCAACCTCACTCAGAGTGTGGGGGCTGCACAGGCTCAGCCCTCCTGTATGCTTGGCCCCCACTCCACTCAGCCCCCAGCAGCACCCAGCTGCAATGAAGTCCTTTTCCCATCACAGGAGGGGCCCCAGCTTGCCTAGCTCCCCAGTGCCACACTCTGTCTAATCTCCCATTCCCCACACACCCTGCAGCCTCATGGGCCCCTAGGCTCCCAGCAGCATACCCCTCCCCAACACGCACCCTCACGGGGGAATCTGGTCCCCCTGCCTCTGCAAATGACCCTCAGGCTTCTTCATGCCCTCCCTCTGGTCCAGATGTACAGCGGCCGCTGCCCCACTCTCCGGGCTACTCCACCCTCTCATGGGTACCCTCACGTCCTCTGCAGTCATAGAGGAGAAACCTCAGCTGTAAGAGGGTGGGGTGGGGTGTGGATTAGGCCAGGCTTCTGTGCAGATGGAACCATGTCCATTGAGGCACACAGTGACCATAAGGCACCTGTGACACTCAGAACAGCTGGAGGTCACTCACCACATCCCAGACCAATGCCCCTTTCAGGCCAGCTAATCCCTGGGTGGGCCTGGCTCAATAGAAGAGCCTCGTTGGGGAGGGCCACACAACCCCAATTCCCTGTGCCTCCCAATACTCACCTTCCCCACAGCAAGGCCCGTACCTGCTCCTGGATAGTCTGGGAAAGGAGACCCCTGAGTGCCCAACTCTTCTGGCCCTCCCTCCTAGAACAGGCCTGGAGGCAGTGTGAGCAGGTGCAGGATGGAGAGGCAGAGACAAGCAGGGCTCTGGGCCCTCTTTATGCTGCTGGGCCTCTCCCTGGCAGGAGGTGGGGAGGAAGAGAGGGTAGTCAGGGTTCCTGGGGAAATGACCCCACTTCCTTACATCTGTGTGCATGGCCCACCTCAGAGCTACACATATGCAATGCAAACACACTTTCACTCAGACACACGCACACACACATACAGGTGTACAACTATCCTCACAGACAACATGCACTCTCAGATGAGTACACATATAAAAAAATACCTTGCATACACAGTTACCTTACACAGATGTAAACACTCAGACACGTCCATACAGGTATACAGTGAACTCACAGATATGCACACTCAAGTGTACACACATTTATAAACACTCATGCACATAGTCACCACACACACACACACACACTCAGACACATGTGTATGCAGATATGCACACTCCCATGTGCAAATACACCCGTGTGTGCGCAGACTCAGGTATAGGCTCATGCAGGCCAGTCCCTTCAGGGCTATCTTCTCCCTCACTCTGCCTCAGGCAGGGACTCACAGAGGATCCCTCAGGCCTGAGACTGGCTGTTATTCATGGCAACCTCTGCTCTTCCAGGACCTGTTCTACCCTGACCTAACACATCACAGGAGGCTGAAGCCCACACTACACCCCAGGGAACCAGAAAGGGCAGGGCAGAGCAGCCCCCGCTTCTTTCCTCTCTCCCAAGACTTGGGGTGGGGAGTCTGAGGATGCAGGCAGACCTGACTTGTGCTTTGGGGGTCAGTATTAACAACTGGTTCTCTGGGGAAACCCTTTATGTCTCATTTGGCAATCCCTGTGGTGGAAATATTCCCCTCACACCCATGACCAACTCATGAGATGGGGCAGAGGGATCTTGATACCAGCTCTAGCTTGGCATGGGTCAGACCCTGCCCTGGGGGGTGAGGGATGATGCAGTCAGGGCCACAGAGACCAGATGTATAGAGAAGAGGGCAGATAAGAGTGGTCAGTTGAAGGACCATCCTGAGCAGTAGGAGGGGAAGGAGCAAACTTCTCTGTTCCCCCAGTGTTAAAAAAGAAAAGAAAAATATCCTCAGGTGAGGATTAACCAAAAATAATAAAAAGGTCATGGGAAACATGGGAGTTAGAGCGTTTGCCTGTGCACTGAAGGGTCACAGGTTCGATTCCCGGTAAAGGGCACATACCTGGGTTGCAGGTTCGAACCCCCACTCTAGTCTGGACTTGTGTGGGAAGCGACCAATCAATGTGTGTTTCTCACACTAAAGTTTCTCTCTCCCTCTCTCCCTCCTTCTCCTCTTCCCTCCCCGTCTTCCCTCTCTGTAAAAAAAAAAAATCAATGGAAAAAATATCCTCAGGTGAGGATTAACAAAAACAATTAAAACATTTAAAAAAGGTCATAGGAAACATGGGGAAATCTGAGGGAAGTGTGAGCTATAGTTTTGATTGTCCCATGGAGAATGGGTGTGGGAGAGGGTGTCACATGGTTTTCTTGGTCTCTACACTTCTCTATAAACTGCAGTGTTGTAAAATAAAACAGTAATTGAAATAGTTACCGCCCTATCACCCCGAGCCCCCGAGCCCCATCTTTTCTCCCTACCTGGCATATATTTGTGTCTGAAGGCTGCAAGTTTGGAGTATGGACTTTGGCTGGTGACCTGTTCTGTGCTGCAGTGGGGCTATCAGTACTGGGAGGCTGTGGCCAGCAAGGGCTCAGCTGGGCCAGCAGGAAGGGCGGTTGCTGGCCCTTCAGGGATCTAGACCCTGGGGGTTTACAGGGACCTTTGTTCACAGGAAATCTCACCCAAAACTCTCTAACAGAGCAAGTAGATAAGAACTGCTCAGAGATCCAGATGAGATTTTTGTGTGGGTGTGTTTTGTTTTTTTGGGGGAGGGAGAGGTGTGGGGGGAGCAAAAAGAACCTGGGTCTGGCAGGTGGCAGATCTTGAATGGTCATCAAGGGTGTTGGGAGCGATGACTGCTGGGCCAATGTGAGCACAAACAGGGGTTCCCCATGACACCTGGCTGGTCATCCCCTGTGGGCTTCAGGATGGGCTATCCTGAGACAGCTGGCTTTCTACCCCCAGGCCAGAGGGGAGTGGCCTCTGCAGGGGTGGGCAGCGGGGCTCTTCCTGCTTCAAGTACCCCCACCCCCAGGTCTGAACAAAGGTTCTAGGAGGTGGGGGTGGGGAGACAGTGCTGAGAGCCAGGACAGCCTAGCCAAATCCTGCAGTGCAGCAGGCCATGGCCTGGCCAGCCATTTCCTTTCCATCCCTGGCGACACTTCCTCCCAGCACCCCCTAGGGCCATGCGGGTGGGACTTTCCTCTGCTGAGGTGGGGCTGTGGGCAGGGCCCTAGTGCTCAGCTCACCATGTGGCAGGGGGACCCTGCCCTTGGAATCTTTAGGCAACGGAATGAGGAGTCTCAGGCATCGCTTTCCCCTCCATGAGGACATAGGAACCCTGCATGCACCTGCCACTGATAGCCTTCATCCACAGGTGAGCACCCATGAAAACCTCAAGATGGCTCTGCCCTTCGAGGCTGAGGCCTTAACTGGAGGCCAGAGCCGGCTCCCACCCATCCACCCACTGCGGAAACCTGGGAGGCACAGCCCTGGTGCTGCATGCCCACCTCCCAACCTTAGCTCTTCTCCCATGTCTCCCCTTGTCAGCTCTGTGGTGATCCCATGGGGTTCAGTCTTTCCAGGTCCCTCCCTGGGACACTTAATTCCCATCCTGGAGGTGCCAGTTGTATTTTGCCTAGACTTCCTGGGCAGTCAGGAACCCAAACCCCAGGCCTGGGGACCCTCTACCATACCTGCACAGCAGCTCCTATGCACACCATAGTCTACCCCCAACACCCACCCCCAGCAGCCCAAGGAGGGTTGTAGGCCCTGACAGATTGGGTCCCAGGGAGCCTGGGATCTCAGCCAAAGCCCTCATCTTCCCAGGGCCTTCAGGGCTGGTCTCATCCATGTCTGGACTCTGACTCACACGTGTGCACACCCACACACATTCCCACTCCCTCTACACCAGAAGGGAGAGGTGCCCTCACCATGCTCAGCAAATGCAGGGAGGCGAAGAGATACCCAGTTCTGGGCAGTGGGTACATCCCAGGACTATGAGGTGCAGGTAGCTGGGCTACGAGGAACCTGAGGGGGCTGAGGCCCCATTGAGGACCCAGGAGCCCCTCTTAGCTACACTTGGAACTGGGAAGTGAGGGAGTTCCTCCTGAAAGGGTGGAAGTGTGGTGGGCGTGGGCCTGAGGAGTAAGTCATGGTGGCACAGCTCAAACAGCTCCAGCAGCCTGGCCTTTGCCCCCTCCAGAACTTCCCATGCACAGCTGGCCCAGGTTAGGATGCAGAGCCCCTTGCCCATCCCTGTAGGGTGCCTTCTCTCCACTCCTCCTAACCCCCTCACTCTCACCTCTCAAACTGCCCTGGGTAAAGCCACTGCAACCAGCACACTGTCACCTTTCTCAACGCAGAACATGGGTCACTTTTTCTCTGCACTCTCCGACCCCTGCCATGTCTACCTGGTCCCCCACAGCCCAAGCAGGCGCTGCCCTGCACTGTGCAGCAGCCCTGGCCACTCCTGGACCAGCTGCTGCCCCCTGCCAAGCCCTCTGCAGCTCCTGCTCACCATCCTTGCTCTGGCAAAGACAACTCACCATTTCTGTGGCATATTGGGGGCCCCTCCTGGAGGACATGAGCCTGTTCTACTCTCTGTTGGTCCCCCGGGCCCAGACCTGAGGACCTGGGACCCAAAAAGACTTAAGACCGTCCCAGGCCATGAAGAGGCTGGCTGGTGCCAGGTCAGGTGTGGGAGCCCCGCCCTTATATGTGGGCAGTCAAGGCAGAACGGGAGGGCAGGGAGTTATACCCGTTCTGCCTTGACTGCCCACATATAAGGGCGGGGCTCCCAGATTTCCCCCAAGCCTCAATAGCCCGAGGCTCCAGCCTCTGGACACACTGCAGTTGCCTGCCGTGGGCTGGTCAGTCCCGCACAGCTTAAGGGTTCCCAGCTGCTGGGGGAGGTTCTGGGCACACACCCCTTCTCTCCCTGCTGACCAGCTGGCCTGAGCAGCCCCCCCCCCCTTCGCGCCCCCCTCAGGTCTTGGGATCCCAGAAGATCCTGCTGGCAGGATCTACCTGTGAACAGTGGGCTTGAGACAGATCCCTCAGAATGGACACCTGGCCAGCCCCAGCACCCGTCACCTCCTGGAGAATGCCATTTCAGGAGAGGCTAGACCAGGCCTGAAACCCTGGTCCGGAGGGGAGGGTGACACTGCTCAGCCCCAAAGGGCACCCCACAGCTGGTCCCCTAGACAGCACCCTTACCTTTTTCAGGCCAGAAAATCCAAGTCCCTCTGAGCCCTTCCACCTGCTGGCTGGTCAGACACTGGCTTCCAAGGGTGTACACCCAGCAGAATCCCTGCCCGATCCAGGGCCACCTCTCACCACCAAGCACAATGCAGGGGGGAGGGCCTTCAAGGGCCCCATTGTTCCCCCGAAGGCAACGGGTCTGAATCCCTGATTGTCCCTAGAACTGTATGGGGCCAAGAGAAGGAAGTGTCACCCCAGGCTGGGTGACAGTGCATTGGGAAGCAGCCAGCCTTACCTTACCTGCCAAGCACCCCTCTGCCCATTGTCCCATGTCAAGGCCCAACTCCTGCCAGGTCTCCTTTGTGCATATGAGGGTATGGACAATGCCCAGCCTACTTTTTCTGCCTCCTCCAAGGTCTGTGTCCACTGTTTGTCTTGGTCCCTCTGCAAGAGTATGGCCTAGGCATGGACCACACCACAGGCCACCACAGCTGCCCTGACCCCAGATGAGTGGCCAGGAAGTGACTTCTCAGCCTCTAGGGAGCCTGTAACTCCAACAGAGGCCCCCACATGTCCTTCCAGAGCTTACCTCTCCCAAGCCATCAGGCCAACTGGGCTCAGTAGGCTGTGCATTTGACTGAGTGTATGACACAGAGGCCTCCAGGATGCAGGGATCCAGTCCCTGTCATCTCAGACCCCATCACCACCCCTCACCTGGTTCAGGGACCAGGCAGGTAGCTGGGGCAGGATGAGACCCCGGGCCTTCTCCCAGCCTCATTGCCTGGGGGAGACAGTGGGAGAGGTGTGTACTCCCTGCCTCAGGACAGAAAACAGCCCAGCCTTGGGGTACCCCTTAGTGCCCCTGGGCAGGGCACTCCTGCTGGTCTCCGAGGTGTGGAGCTGGGGGCATGTGGAGAGCCTGGGGAAGTAGTATGAAATTGGGGAGCAACCCCACTGGCCAAAGACCAGAGTAGCTGATATGGGATAGAACCTGCTGCCAGCAGCCCTCTTAGAGCTGGCTGTTTAGGAGGGAGCTGCTGGAGTGGGGGGGTCCTAGATGAAGGATTCTGGATCAGGGCAGCAATCCATGGACTCAAGGACACTCTAACCAGCAGCTCTTTATTAAAATGCAGGCCTAGATCCCACAGGAGAGTGGGACTGATCAGGGGCACCAAAAGAGAGGCTGGCAGAGCCAACCTTGTCAGGGGCACCCTGGCCATCAGGATGGGTGCAGGACACAGCTGTTGGCATCCTCAGGAGCATCCAGTCCCTTGGGCCTTCTTGATTTCCTGCAGTAGAGAGAAAGATGGGGCTTGCCCTGGATCCCAAGTCTGCTGCTCCAAGCCCTTTCCTACACAGAGATCTATCCCTTGCCCCTGGCAGAGCCCACCTCCGAGAGTGCCTCCTTCAGGCTCCAGTAGGCCTTGTCCAGGTTGTCGTTGACAATGATCAGATCAAACAGACCGGGTTCCTTGCCTGAGAAGTGATGGAGAGGGGGTACAGGGCTCGTGGAGGATCAGTGAGGGGAGGGGGTTGTGGGTGACAGCTCTTACCCTGCCTCCCACCTCTGGCAGATGAGTCGCCTGCTATTGGGGAGGGTGGGAGACACTGAATGCATCCACACTCACTGCTTTCCATGTCCGCCTGGGCAGTGGCCAACCGCTTGGCCAGGCTCTCCTCTGTCTCCGTGTTCCGCTGCCGCAACCTCTGTTCCTGAGGTGCCTAAGGAGGGTCAGAGCCTGCAGGGCAGCCTTAGCCCCTCCTCCACCCCTCCCCTGCCTGGCTCCCCACCCCCACCAGGACTTCCAGCGAGGGTGGCTGCACAAAGATGTAGATGGGCCTCAGGTCGGTCTTCTTTAAGTTCCGAACACCCTGGAGGTCCACGTCCAGCACGCAGATCCTGTTCATGGCCTGCACCACTCGTACAGCCGCTTTGCTGGGAGGCAGGAGGGGAGGGGCCATTCAGCAGGGCTCCTTGGGTCTTAGCACCCAGACCCTCTCCACTGCCATTCGCTGGGGTTCTGCCTCCCCCATTCCCTGCTCTGGGAGTCTGCAGGGGCCATTAGCATCTGCTCCCCATTCCGGAAGCACTCTCTCAGTAACCCTTTCACACTGGGCCATCTGCTAGCTGGGGGCAGCAGTGAGGAGGGGCAGGAAGGTCCTGGCTGTCACCACTGGGCTCAGGGCTCCTGGGTGCCCACCATCTAAGGGTAATAGCAGCTCCAGTGACCCCCCCTTTGGGGGCCAACTGCCCTGCCAGCTGCACCTGGGGTGGAGCATGGCGGTCACAGGGGGACTCAGTATAGGCTGCACATAGCAAGCCTGCACCCGCCTGTGCAATGATATTGCTCTGGATATGTGGGAGGTGGGCAGCGGGGACTCTCGCAGGCTGCCCTAATTGCTGGAGGGAAGAGGAGGGGGGCTGAAGTGCAGCCCACAGACCTCTGAGTCTTCACTGCACACCAGCCCATCACCTGGCTCCCCATTCCCAAAGGGGCCTGGCCAAGTGGAGTGAGGAGGGGACAGGAGGGGGCGGCCTGGACAGCTCAGGCTTCTCTTCGATATCGATCCCTGGAAGGGCTGGGTCCCTCACCCTGACAGCCCATAGGGAGAAGCCCTTGCCTGCGCTGCCCACTCTAGGTCCCCAGGAGGTTTGGAGGTTGCTGAATGTCTCACCTAGTCCCATACAGGTTCCCTGAGAACTCAGCGTGCTCGATGAAGTCCCCGGCAGCAATGTCCCGCTGCATCACCTCCCTGGTCACAAAGTAGTAATCTACAGAGAACAGGAGCCGTTGAAGCTGTCCACAGCCAGGCCACAACTGCCCATGCAACCACATGAGCAGAACCCATCTGTCCATCCACACCTAGAGTGTTCCAGTCACTGGGCAGGGAGATAGCTGAGGAAGGAACAGACACTTCTCACACCGTCATCACTGAAGGAAGGGGCCTGGAGAATGCCAGCTTCCATAGGAGAGGTTGGGGACCTGGAGACTGCTGACTTCTGGGGGAAGTTTTGGGGAGTCCTGGTGATGACCAACTTCTGTGGGGGAGGTTGAAGTTGGTGGAACTTCAATGCTCTGCCTCAGGAAGGTACAAACACCCTACTAAGTTTGTGATGTCAGAGAGCCCTAAAGGGTATGCATGGCTGACCCCAGCTATACTACCATATGTAATGCAGTGCACAAGCAGGAATCAGTGCCCCACAACTGCCTGGTGTTGGGATCAGAACCCTGCTGTGGACAGCTGGTGTTAGCATGAGATTTGATGCCTATTATCCAACTAGGCCTGCCCACCCACCCACCCTGAAGGGTCCCCATCAGAAGAGGAGAATGAGGCCTCATGCATCACCCTGACAGGTGTGTGTGTGGGGGCTCCAGATTGGCATTGGGGCACTGACTAGCAGGGCCAGCTCACCTTTGCCATTCTCCTCTCCAGGCCTTGGGTCCCTCGTGGTGTCTAGGAACAAGCATCTGTGACCCATCTGGAACATCCAGAGCCCACACATCCCAACCCAGGGCCTTCCCAAAGGGCCCAGTTCAGCCTGTGTGTGGGACTTCAGGGGGTCGGGGGTGGGGTCAGCAGTATGGGCAAATCCCCTGTGTGAGGGTTCTTGGAGGAGTTAGCAGTGTGGGCAAGTCCCTATATATGTGGATCAGCAGAGCCCCACAAACACCCTAAGACCTCACGGGACACGCTGAATCCGAAGATGCTGCCATGCTCCTGCAGAAGTCTCTTGAGCAGGGTGCTCTTTCCGGCCCCAGAAGGTCCACTCAGGACAACAGGCCTTGGTCCTGACATCCCTGTGGGTGAGTGGGAGCAGATATCAGCAGGCCTGAGGGACCCCAGTGAGTGGAATGGAGTGGGATGGCTGCAGTCACACCCCCTACCCCCACCCGCCAACTCTCCCCAGGAATCAGAACTGAGGGCCATACTCAAACCTTGGCTGCATCTCCCCGATGGGTGGGCTACCTGGTACCACAATCACTTGACCTTCCCAGCTGTGCACTCCTACCCCACCTGTGGAGCCTGGACTTCCGCTCCTGGGAGAGGCACATCTGGGTCCCCACCCCGGCATTTCCTAGGCACCATGCCCTAGAGGTGGCCGAGGTTAACATCAGCAGAACCCAAACCCTGTTCTAGGAACTTCCATCAGGAAGTGAGGGGCTGATCCAGAGGGACCACAGCTTCCTGACCTCCCCTCCTCTCTGATATTCAACCCTTGCAGCCAAAAGCACAGGGCTCAGACATCTGCCACAGATGAGAGTGGGTGAAGTAGGGGTTTAGGAAGGCATCAATCCATCAGCTCTGTGCCCACCTGACACCTCAAGCCCCTTCCCAGAAAAGAACCTACTTCCTGGGTGGGCTAGGCCATCTCTGTCAGCCAGGGCTGCTCAGAATAAGCTGGGAGGAGTGGGTAATCCCAGCCAGCTCTGATCTCTTAGCACTAAACTACTCCCAGGACAATCAGCCCTGCCCACTCAGTGCCTTTGGGAAGAGGAGGCTGCTCCTGGCCCTTCTGTAGTGGCCTACCCACCCAGGCACATGAGCCTAATGGCAGAATGCCAGCTGCAAGTGTGCCCTGCCTCAGAGGGAAACCCTGATGGCATGTGGGAACTGGAACAGCTCCCTATGCAGGCCTGGCCCTGCAGGCTGTCTGGGGGCCCTCTGATAAGGTGCAGAAGCCTCCAAGGTTCAATCAGTGGCCAGCAATTAGGCCCAGGAGGGAAGGGCCACTTGGCTCAGGGATGCCCTGTTGCCCATCTCCAGCAGGGCTCCCATCGGGCACTGCTTTCCTAATCCACAATGTAGGCCAACTGGGTAATCTGGCTTAAGCACTGCTATTCTGGGGCTATCACACCACTTTCTGGAGAAGAAGGTGGCAAACAGACACAGGAAGAAGGGACCCAGAGGAGCCCATCAACACTCTGTCATCTCCAAGTGACTGACTCTTATCTCCTTGGTCTCTTTCGAGTAGGGGAGGTTGGGCGGGGGGGGGCGGGGCGACGACTTCAATGCTCTGCTTCAGGAAGGTACAAACACCCTATAAACAGTATTACAAAAAGTACCCTGTTTCTAACTAGAGATGATCCCAGTGGATTCCTAGCTTCTCACTGGCATCTCAGCTTTCCGACTCAAATACGTGCCACATACACACCTGCACTCACGTGCGCTGGCTCTGAGCTCATGGCCATTAGCCATGTGCAGCCCTGTCTCTCCCTTGAGGCCTGGTGCACAAGAGGTCTCTCCCTCTCTGGCAACCTTCACAAAGAATGTCCCATTGGCAGCCCAGCCTACACCCCTGGATCTATCCTGACTTCCTAGCACTGGGTGACTGGGGAGGGGAGTGGAGGGAGACACCCAGCAAAGCAGTGGAGAGGCTGGGTGACACCAGATCCCCCAGGGACTGAGGGCTGGGGTCTGACCCCCACAATGCCAGCCTCTGGGCAGTGATGGGTCTTTGCCGCTTGGGCTGGGCAGCTGCAGCGTCCAGAACTCTTGGATTTGCGGTTGTGTTTGGTGCTACAGGAACATTAGTTCTTCCAGGCAGGAGCAGCCCCAAGTGGACACATGGTGATGGCCACAGTCATGGACCAGGAGGCCTGCCAGAGCTGTGACCGATCATACTGGCAAGCCCTCAATCCAGTGGGCACTCATCCCCAGCACCCAACTTGGGGAGTCTACCTCTAGGGAGAGGAGGACCCAAAGGCCCCCCTACCCTCCTGTTAGGGACTTGGGAGGTGCCCCTCGGGGGGGGGGGGGGGACACAGAAAAGGGAGGGAGGCCCCTCTGGCCGTTTGCACAGAAACCCCTCGGGACGCTCTGCGCTGTCATGGGAGAGTCCTTCCTCATGCCCCCAGCTCTGGGGGCACCCCCAGCCCCCAGCCATGACTTGGTCAGCAAGACCCAGGCTTTCTCCAACATGCTTCTCCAGCAGTCGCTGCACTCCCCACCCCTGCAACAAGGCCACACCTCCTGACTGTGAGGTCCGACATCTGGAGATTGCAAACCTGCACAGGACTAGCCTTCAGTTAGGACCAAAATCCACACCAAGTCCCAGTGCTGACACCCCACAGGCATGTGGCACGAGTCCTGCTTATTACCTCACATCCAAACACTGGTTTCTATCCTGCGCCCTCCACTCTGCGGTGGGACATTGGGTAGGGGAGCCTGTCCCACTGAGCAGCACTCCCAGGCTCACTACCTACCTGCACTGGGCCAGCAGTGAGCAGGGCGTGCACCCGCACAGGACTGGCTGGCAGCTGCAAAACTTACTCCCTGCCTGACTCTGAATCACTGCAACCCTCAGCCTCTGAGCCCCCACCTACATCAAGCCCAAGCTCCATGTGCCCCTGTGCAGCCATTACCTGCCCCACTCTGTAGTCTCATAGTGGTGGAGTCCAGCCTGCTCAGCCTGGCTAAAGGCATGTGTGCTGAGTCTTACCCTGAGGGGCCCACACGAAGCACACAGGAATGGCCTGGTCCTGCAGAAGTGCCTAGAGAGCCACGGGCGGACAAGGCTCTGTCCAGTAAGCATGCAACAGAGCACTCAATAAAGCCACCTTCCTCAGAACACCCAGCATGGGACAGTGCTCTTTGGCTTTGAGTACACCGAGATTGACTTTGGCCCAAGTGCCTGTAGAACCAACCATCTGAAACGTGTAAGTCAGAGGAGTCATCTCTTGGGCATAGAGCCCTTTAGCTGGGGTATTCTGTGTTCTCCATTTCTTGGCTATCCCACAATCCCAAACCCTAGTGGCCTGGCAAGAAACGGCAAAGCTCACAGGACTGCAAAAACCCAGACACAAGCATGTGCGTTCCAGAATGCTCTCCGACAGAACCCTGCCCAAGAAGCACCCAATGTAGCCAGGCAGCCTTCTTCCAGAAGCACAAGGTGAAACCTACTCTTTTCAGCTTCCACTTTCATCCTGCTTGGTCCCAAGAGCAGGACACTGTCACCACCCCACTCTCCACCCACTCCCCCACAGGACACCCAAGAAAAGGCAAGGCCTCTGCAAACATGGAGAGGAAAGGTCAAGCCCTACCAGCCCTCGTGTAAGGTACAAGCCACAAGACAGGAAAGAATCTGGCTCAGGACAGCAGGTCATGTCCCACCCCCCAGAGACACATCCTGGCCAAGTAGTCTGGACAAACCACTCAGCCTTTGGGAACTTGGCTTGAAATGGGGCAGCCACAAAGCTCCAGCCATTACTCCTCATTTCTCCCCACAGTGGGGCTGGAACTATTCCTTTCATAAAAGAAAGCTGGCCCCTCAAAAGCATGAGCAAGAGCCACACTGTCCGTGCAGGACTTGGGCCTGTATCGGTACAGCATGACATGTCTGGGTCTCTTTCCATAAAGAAGAACCAGGATTCAGTCTTGTACCAAATCCCAATTCTGCATCACAGACAGAGGGCAGAGGAGGCACAAGAGAAGGGTCCCAGGCAAGTAAGCTACAAAGCAGAAAGGGCAGAGGTGCTACGGAATCAGCCTTGCTCTCAGAGAAGAAACTGAGACCCTCAAGTGCAGAGTTAGCAGGGACTGGGGGAGACAGAGGCCTGGCACACGGAGGTAGCAAGGACTTGCAGCTGACTACAGAAGTACCTGCCCCCATTCCAGTGCTCCCAGGGGCTCACCCTCATTACTGACCTTCACTGCTGGTGGGCTGGAGTCACCTCTTTCTACCCCAAACACATCACAATACCCTCTTCATTTCTGCTCTTCCTCGGATCAACTGAACATGTTTTTCAGGCTATGGTGAACATGCTACAAAAAAACCTGAAATTTACAGTTTAGGTGTAAAATAATTTTTTTTTTTTTTTTTTGCTGTGGCTGAATAGAAAAGTAGTGACTGCACTGCTATAACTTCTGGAATCTGCTACTCAAGAAAATAACTGAGCCCTGGCCAGTCTGGCTTAGTGGATAGAGCGTCAGTCTGCAGACTGAGGGTCCTGGGTTTGATTCTGATCAAGGGCACATGCCCAGGTTGCTGGCTAGATCCCCAGGAGGGGGCGTGTAGGAGGCAGCCAGTCAACGATTCTCTCTCATCCTTGACATTTCTCTCTCTCCCTCTTCCTTCCTCTCTGAAAGCAATAAAAAAATATTTTTTGATATCACCCATCCCAGTCAAAGATCAAGGGCCAGGTCTAGGTGAACCCAGAATCTAAACAAAGTCCTAGCACATTACACCTGTCACAGGTGTGGCCCTGACCTGGGTATAAGCGCCTTTTGTGTTGCAGGCAGTTGTGTGGCATTCTATGAGCAGCGATAGAGTGAAAACTCACATAGCAGGAAATTAAGCTTGACAGGAAACCCCACCCTTCCCAGATCCCTCCTAGGAGTGAAGAGAGAGGGTTTCCTGCATTCTTCACAGGAAGTCATGGTCTGGAAGATCTAAGAGTGACATAAAGTCCAAAAAGCCTGCAGGCAAGCTGCCTAGGGGACTCACAAGAGGCCAAGTCCTGGTTCCTCTTCCTGTCCCTGTGGGCCCCACCCCACACAGGCCAGCAGTCCTCTCAGTTCACTGCTTCCCTTTTCCCAAGTGAAAGACAATAGTGATAACAGGTGAGGTGACGCGCCTCATCGCTCCTCCCCAAACTAGCACTTGAATGAACTAAGTTCATTCCCTCTCTGTTCCCAAAAGAATGTCTAAGAACAGCAAGCAGATGGGCAGCTCCAGCAATCTACGCTTGAGGTCTCTGGGACGGAGAGAAGCTGAACATCAAATTACTACATCCACAAGTCAGGAATGCCTGCCCCACGAACCTGCTCTTGGCGGTGTCTCTGTATGTGCCCTGCCCAGCAGTCGGGCCTTGGGGCAGGCCAGGACCCTGCAGTCCTGGGGCCCCACGAGCTGGTAGGGACTGTGGGGATTATGCCATACCAGGTGCCTCAGGCGGCCACGCAGTGGCCTCTGATCTCCCAGGTGTCCGGCTCTGTGGTGTGCCCATCTTGGGGAGGAGTGTCAGACTGCTTTGCCCTCTCCGCCCCTCCGCGTCCTTCACGGTCCACAATGGCATCCGCATGAAGTCCTCGGGCTGCAGGGGTTTTACAAGCGGCTTGGAGCTTTCCGTGCCAGGAGAATTTCCTCCGACGTTTTGAGAACTGGCACAGAGGAACCAGCTTTTAATGTGTCTAAGAAATACGGCCACCAAAAGCAACCTTAACCCCAGACCCATAGGACACAACTTTAAAACCAAGAGCGACCCTAAATGAAGTCAATTCACCTCCATGAAAACCGCATTACCCAGTCCTCGAGTCCCCTGCTTCGCTCGCTAGGACTCTGCCACAAGCCAGCCCTGGAAACTACTGAGGCCTGGGGGGTGGGGGTGTTCCGGTGTCTCTCCCCCGCCCCCACCCCGTCCCCTGGCGCACCCTGAAGCACGCGGGAAGCCACGTCCCGGGTGCAGGGAGAGAGCGGAATGCGAACGGCTCCAACTACGCGGGTCGCGGCGGCGCCCAGGAAGGACGTCGGGAACCTGTGTGCGCTCGGACGCCACTCACCGTCTGCGGGGGCGCGGCCCAGGGCGGCCGCCGCCAGCCCCGCCACCGGGCGCCGCAGCATGAAGGGCCACGGCGCCACCCGCGGAGACCTGCGTCGCTGCGCCGCGCCGGCCCACTTCCGCCCGTGGGGCCTACGTCAGCGCAGCGCCCAGAGCGCTGTACGTAAGCGCTGCGCGACGGAGCGCTCGCGAGTGACTGCGGCTGCGCCGCGGAAGGGCTGGTGGGGTTCGGAGCTCGAGAGCGGCGGGTAGGTGCGGCGTCGGGCGGGCAGGGACGGCTTCCCCACGGGAGGTTTCGGGTCCCGCGGCATCCCCGTGGGCAGCTCACAGCTTTTCCCTCTCCCGCGTGTCGCCGCTTGCAAAGCCCTGCTCTGACAGACGGGGGACAGCGAGACAAACCTGCACCTCTCCGCTCGGCCTTGGGGTCTGAATGCGGAGACCTCAGGCATTTGGTTTTGAAACTTATGGTTTGTCACCACGGAAACCTCAGCACAGACAGAGGCTTCCTTGGGAGTAAGGGCTTAGTAAGAGTACCTGGGCCTCGGCTCCTGCCACGTGCCACAGGGGCCCTTACCTCGCTGGATTGTGAGAATTAAATGACCTTGGAAAACAAGGTGCGAACCAGCCAGTTTCTGTTGCACTCCATGCTCAGAGCAACTTCCTGACTCTAACTCACCAGAATGGGCCCCGGACTTACCGAGTCAGGCTCTTTGGGAGTAGGACCTGGGCATCTGCTGATCACAAACCTTCCACAGGTGAGTCTAATGCCAGGTTAGGTGGTAGGTTACTTGGAGAGATTGGCAGTGACCTGGGAATAACACACCTGTTTATAGATGTGGTTTGGTTTGTGGCTTTCTTCCTGGCTGGAATTCGGCAAGGATCAATTCTGTTGGAAAAACCTGCCTGTTAGAAATACTTTTCCTGCCTGACCGGCGTGGCTCAGTGGTTGAGCATCAACCTATGAACCAGGAGGATGCTGTTTGATTCCTGGTCAGGGCACATGCCTGGGTGTGGGTTCAATTCCCAGTTGGGGGAATGCAGGAGGCAGCCAATGATTGTCTCATCATTGAAGTTTCTATCTCTTTCTCCCTCTCTGAAATCTGTAAAAACATAAAAAGTATTTTAAAAGAAAATACTTGTTCTTGCTCAGCAGGTCACACATTGCGCCAGTGACTGGTCTTGGGCCTCCAGAGGCCACAGTGGCCCTCAGGAGGAATGGCAGTTGTGGGCAGCATGCTTGGGTAAGTGCAAACTTCCAGGCCCCTTGTGATTGCTGTCATGGGGTCACCCAAAGGAATATCAGTTCTGGAGCCTCAGGCCGTGCTGCCCTAGGGAAGCCTCCCAAGCCAGTGTGTTAACTGGAGAATATACACAAGTACACATGTACAGATGCTTTAACAGGGTATTGAGGGAGGAATAAGCCACTTGTGACTATTTAGCACCAGACAGTGGTGGTGGTCACTTTCCTATTCAGAGCCTGCAACCTGTCTCTGCTCTGGGTCCCTGGAGAATGCCATGGCTTTCCTGCTGTTCCCACAGGCACAGTCTGTTCCCCTTACCCCATTGCCTCCCCAAAAAGGGAAGCATGGTATGATTAGTGTTGCCAGAGGAGAAAATGAGGGAAGGTTCCTTGTTTTTGTGGAATCTGGGGAGAGGGATGTGACACTTGAAGTCCGAGTCAGTGTTAACATAGGGAAGGAACTCTGGCTAAAGCATTCTCTGCAGGGCCCTCATCTTGGGAAAGGTTCATGTGGGAACCAATGCTATAGTGGGAGAACACCAACATTCCCAAGGATTGGCTCCATCCCCTTCCAGAAGCCTCCCCTGCCCACTGATCTCATGTTCTCAGGAGAGGCTGTGCCCTGGGGTCCCTGGCACTACTAAGCATAGGCCCTGCCTGACTGCAGGCTCTTCTGGTGCTGGCCCTCCCCACCATCTCCTTTCTCCTGTCTTACACTTCTGAAGGCAGGGACTGGATTCATTTGGCCAAAATTTGCTGAGTGCTCAGCTAATGGTCCAGGACTTAGCAGTTAGTAAGTTGTGATTCTTACCTCCAGGCCATCAGAGTCTAGCAGAGGAGATGGGCCCTCAGTCCTGGGTGTCAGGTGGGTCTGAATTCAAATTTGCATGAAAGCCAGGCTGTAGGGGACTCAGGGGGTCACAAGGAAAGGCCCCCAGTGGGTGAGAGATGGAGCAGGGCAGGGCCTTGCCTCAGAGTATGCGCTTTTTCCCGTGTGGGAGGTTTTGAGTGTATGCCATGTTCAGAAGCTAGTGGGCTCCACAGGTCTTGCTGGGCTCAGGCTGCCTCAACAGAATGCAGCAGACCAAGCAGCTTATTCCCACAATTCTGGAGATGTTCTTCTTGGTTCAGGTGGCTACCTTCTCCATGTCTTCATAAGGCAGAGAGAAAGTCTGTTCCCATCCCTTGTAAGGGCACCATTCCTATTGTAATGGCCCTACCCTTATAATCTTTTGTAACCATAATCACCTCCCAAACGCCCTGCTTTTTATGCCTTCTTATTGGGAGTTAGGGCTTCAACATGTGAACTTGGCGATATAAACATTCAGGTCACAGCACCAAGTCTTTGTTCCCCTAAAAGGCTGTTTCCTGCTCCATGCTCATGTTCAGAGCTGCAGACATCTAGTAACTGCTATCCTAAGTCTCCTGTTCTCAGCAGTCTGAAAGTGCTCACCCTCTTGGCCTCTTCCAAGACATGGGGTAGAAGGTACTTTGACCATACCCCAAACCTAGGCGATCCCTGTGGGCACCCACAGGAGCTGGCTGTTTTGGGCTTAGGGGGCACTCTGGTCCCAGCACCTATCACTGACCAACATATATGTCTGCAGCCTGTTGCGGCAGCATGTGGTGATAGGGGCTGCCCCTGTGGTCCGCTGCTTGCACATATCTTCACGTCAGGCTGACAGCAGCAGAGCTTCGCTCACTCGTGTGCACAGACAGGCCTATGCACGTCTCTATCCCATGCTCCTGGTCAAGCAGGATGGCTCCACCATTCACATCCGCTACCGGGAGCCCAGACGAATACTGGCGGTAAGCTTCCCTCCCTGGGTTGCAGGTCTAGGCTGGATGGGGAGAGGTGGGCGAGAGCAAGGGCAAGTTATGGAATTCACTCCATACACCAACATCAGACAGCAGCAGCAGGCTATGTGTAAAACACATTTAAAAAAAACACTTCCTGGGTAAAAAAGCAGAAATTTCTTTAAAGAGTAAAATCTTTGAAGGGAGAGAAGTGGCATACACTTTCTGGTCCCTTCCAGTGAATGAGTGCATGCCTTCCTTTCCTCCCCAGATGCCTGTGGACCTGGATGCCCTGTCCCCAGAGGAGAGGAGGGCACGGTTCCGCAGACGTGAGGCCCAGCTCCGAGGGAAGGAGGAGGAGGAGCCAGAGCTCCTTGACAGCTTTGACCTGGAGCGGTACAAGCAGTTTTGGACCAAGAAGTGATCATGCCCACAAGCTGTTCTGGCTCAGGATGCTGTAGAAGGGGAGGGCATTCATCTTTAAATTGAGTGTCAGGACTTTAATTCCACCTTGTCTTTCTTTCTCATACACCTGCTGGACAGGGCTCTCTGGAGGGATCAGTTGGGTCAAATTGTGGATTTAGGAGTTTCAAAGGGCACCTGAGCTGTTGACATGACAGAAGTCAAGGGTGCTCTTCTCACTGCAGGAAGCACCTGCTACTGTCCAGCCAATTCTCAGCTCTGGAGCCTCCTCTGCCAGCACTGCCTTTGCCTCAGTACCAGAGGCTCTCCCAGGCAGCACAACAACATAGGGAGTGGGTGGGATCGAAGGATGGTAGCACCTAGCCTGCAGTTAGCACACTCTGCCCCTCTCCAATGCTCCCCTAGCCCTGCCTGCTAACAGTGGGAAAGTGCTATCTGACAGAGGGGACAAGCAGAGCAGCCAGCCCCATTGCTAACTTTTTGTCTTAGCAAAGAGCGTTGGTGGGCTGCCACCTTTTGCCCTTTCCTGCAAGACATGAGTGAGCAATTACCAACTTTTACACAAGCAGCTGACCAGGCCTAGACATGGGGCTGCACCTTGTCCTGTCCTGTAGGGTGATCATGGGACCCTGGCTATCAGGCTCTCTTTCACAAATCTGAGGGCGCATGGTAGAACTGATATACAGCTAGACAATGGGGAGGGCATTCTAGCCATGACCAGGGAGATAGAAGCCTGTGGGAAGTGACCCTGCTCACACGGAAGGATGCTAGGCTGAGCACCCACCTTGGACTCATTCCTTGCGATCCTGCCCTGTGGTCCACTGAGCACGCAGCCAGCCATTTGTAGCTCCTAGGGTGGCTGCCCTACATGATCTGCCAACCCTCTGGCCTGCTCCGGAACATTCCCACCTGGGCAGCCTCCCTGGGTCCCTCAGCCCTTCAGCTGCTGCTCTAGCTTACTGCTTACTCACCTCCAGGGAGGTACCTAGCAACAGTGTCTGTACTCACTGTTCAAGGCCAACTTATTCATGACACTATTGAAGATGTAGGTGCAGTGGGGGGAGAGGCTAAGTATTGCATGGAAAAGTCCACACTTTTCCATGCAATACTTAGGAGCAGGGGTAGGGGTCAGTGCTGGGAAGTTACTAAGAGTACTTACCCAATGAGGGTTCTTGTTAAACCCATCTAGCAGGATTGCTATTGAAGGCAAGCAGGTGATCAGACTTCCACTGGGAATGAGGAACCCAACTAAATAGGGGAGATGGGGTTTCTTGCCAGAACTGGAGGTGTAATGATGGACCTAGAGGCCCAATGCCTAGGGGGGAGAGCTGGGAGTAGCCTGAGAGGAGTCAAGCAGAGTCTCATTTGCACTCCCTCCACTAGGTGGTGGTGGTGGTGGTGATGCACTCTATAGCCCCTCAGCTCCTTCCATGCCTCTTCTACCCCTCCTTATCCCGTCACCTCACTCTAAAATGCCACAATGCTGATTACCCCCAATATCCAGAATACAGATGGGCCTTCCCCACGTGGTAATGTGGGTTTGGGAGAGCAGACTTAGAGCTGACCCTGCTGCTCCCCAGCACCTCCTGCGCCCCTCAACTGGCATCTAGCCCTTGTCAGACATGGCAGTACTGCCTCTGGACCCACCACTGCTGCCCTGTAAGATCCTATGCCTTCCACCACAAGCCTTCCTGCAGGGCAGAGCTGCTATTCCCCCCCTCCCCCCCAGCATGTGCAGGGCAAGTCTGGAGCTCCCACATGGGGGAACTGAGGTTCAAACCCTGTTGAATCCCACTGTGGGAGCCCCCAAGTCCCAAAAAACTAGTGAGGGAGTCGGTGGTGGGCCAGGGGAGTAGGTAGAGGCTTCTTTGCCCAACCCACTGAGTACTTGCAGGACACGTAAGCAGGGTTCACACTAGGGCAGCGTCCTGTAAAAGAACCCAAAAGAAATGACAACCCAGGGAACGCCCTATTACATATCTGCAGCTACCCTACTGATCAGGCCCTGCATTCATTATTCCATTGCCACCAAGTCAGATCTGCGACAGGCTGTGGTGACAGGTGGGATGCATTTGTCCAATGACCAGCTGGTGGAGCCTCCGCCAGTACCGGGGCAGGAGGGGGCAGAGGTTCTCCGCAGCTCTACTGAGACCACAGCTGGGTCCCGGCGCCATGACCACCCCCTGGTTCCCACAGCTGTAGACGTGATGGCGGGAACCTCGGTGTGGCTGGAGACTCATCTCCCCAACTGTTCCTCCGGGCACCTTGTCTGTGGGGCCCGGTACACAGCGCATATCGAGACCGTGTCCTTCGGGCGCCGCCCCTGGATTCTGGCGTCACCACACAATAGGACCAACAGCTGCCCCGCCACTCGGGTGCAGCTTCCGACCTTTCCGGGGTCAGGCTAGGGCGCGGGGCAGTGTTCAGGTGCGTGTTCCAAGCCAGAGCCCAGCGGCACAGGCGCATAGTGCAACAAGGCGCTGGCGTGACGTCACGGCGCGCGACGCGGACTCCGAGGCCTGGAACCATGCCTCCGCGGCAAGCGTGTTGTGTTGCGGGCGGGGGCGGCAGCGCCAGGACCAGTTCAGTTGGGAGGACTACTTGGGTGAGCCCGGGTGGAGGTTGGGGGTGCGTGCCGACACCTCACATGGTACGCTAGGGGCCGGGCGGACGGCAGTGTGAACCGGGAAGGGAGCCAGAGGTGCTCTTGGCAGTACTGTGACCGGGACGGGGCGGGCCGCTGCCCGACACTCACGCACGGACCCATTGAGGCTACATTAGAACGTGAAAAATCCTACTGGACGGCTTCCTCGAGGTGGGAGTGGGATGGGGTAAACTACACGGTACCATGAGCTCCTGCCAGCCTTCCCCACATGACTGTGGAGGTCTGAAGTCTCAAAGGAAGTGACCCCGGTGGGAAAGGGAGTGGACTGGCTTCTGGGCCTGAGGAACGACAGGTGCGGAGTGGGGGTCCTAACGAAGGGCAGGAGTCTCAGCCCTGTCAGCCCAGGTGGAAGCTGATATCCGCAAGAAGACCTGGGGGAGTAAGTGGTGTGTGTGTGTGGGAGACTGTCCCCCCTGACCGAATGGCATTGTCCCGAGAAAGCGAGGCACCTAAACTGGGTTCTTGGTATTCATCCCCCAAATGTCCTGGCATTTCATGGGCATAGGGGTCTAGGTGCCTTATTCCTACTGAAGTCTGGGGATGGGCCATGTCCCCTCGGAACCCTCTGATCTTCCTGACCCAGTAAACTAGGGCTGCGCACCCCGAGTGGCTCCCTCCGCTGGACTAGAGCTGGAGAGCAGCGGTGCCAGAAGCCTCTGGACTGTAAGAACCAGAGGCCTGAGGAGGTGGAACCCGGGTGGAAGGGCTGGCTGGGAGTATAGGACTCAGGGCTCTCAGCAGGCCTGCCGACTTCCTCTTGGACTAGTGATGTTCCTGTCTCCTGCCCCATTTTCTTCTGGGGAGCCTCTTTAGGTTGTGAGCCTGGGCTATCACAAGACTGCCCATTGGAGCCCAGATAGCCCCAAGTGCATGGGGCCACCTGTTGTGGAGGCCACTTAAGGGGTGCAGGAGGAGGTACTACCTGGCAAATGTGCTGGAAGGGACCATGAAAAGGTCCCACAAATTTTATGTTTAAGTAGGAAGGTCCCTATTGGAGCTGCCCATTATGCCAGTCGCTGGCCACATGTCATACTGAGGGACTTCAATCTGAAATAGCCACATGTGGTCAGTGACTACTGTGTACCCCCCTCACAGCCCTGAGAATCAGAAGAGCAGGAAAAAGAAAAAGAAGCACAAGAAAGAGGAGAAAAACAGCACAGGACCAAGGTAAGCTTCGTTGATGTCCCTGGCTCCTGCCAAGTAGGAGCAGCAGCTCTGCCTGTGGGGCTGGGCCAGGTGGCAGACAGTTCCTCATACTCCCCAGGGCTTGCCATCACAGGCACTACTCTTGACTTCTTGCCATCTTCTAAGAGAAGGCGAGGACTTGACAGCGACTAAGACCCAGCTCACCTTAGGCAGGCCCTCTCCTCAGTGAAGCCTTTGAGCATGTGCCCCACCAGGCCCAGGGAGCTGGAGAGCAGGCTTCTGGGGGCCCTACCAGGACCCTGTAAGCAAGCAAGGTATCTACATGAGGCCTCACCTCCAGGTGGCTCCAGGCCCATCAGAGGACAAACCTGCCCAGGAGAGAGAGGTCTACCTGCTTTAGGCTGCAGTTACTGCTACTTCTATTTTTCTTTGTGTTGACTCATCCTTTGTACTTAAAATACATTAGGTCCTCGGGTTACACTGGAGATCCGTTCCTATGGCACCACGTAATGTAATGTGATTTTCGCCGTAAGTCAGAACCCACTTACATAAGCACCTATGTCACTCACATGGAGCACATACACAGCAGTAATGAAGTGAAACAGTAAAAAAAATTTGAAAGATAATTACTGACCTTTACTTGTGGTAAATAATAAAAACATAAAGCACGTATGTACATACATTGAAATGATGGGACTTTTAAAAAAATAAATATATGGGAGATGGTGATGTAGCCATAAAACAATGTACGTCGAGTTCGATGTAACCCGAGGACTGTCTGTAAACATTTTAAGCTGAAGTGTCCTAATAGAAAGTGATGTGTGAAAATGTGTCCGATGCCTTGGGTTCTGGCAGTTCCACCTTAGATCTCAATAGGTAGGGGACTCCTAGTGGTGGTGGAGAAATTGCTCACCTGCAGGTGGGCCTTTCTGAGGTGGAAGAGTGCAGGGGGAAAAGACAGTTAGAACAAGGGTGCTTATAACTGGTGGATGGGGGGTGAAGGTGATCTTATACTTGGAGACACCCTTGTTCCGCAGGTGCCCAGAGACCTGCTACCCTGTTCCATGAGTCTACTCTGCTTCTCCCAGACAGATCTCCAGGCACACCTCCCCTACCCTCCCTCCAGCTCCTGCTAGGAGATATGCTTGCAGCCATTCACCACCTCATCCACCCAAGAAATGAAACCTTACAATAAATCACATTGGAGTAAAGACAAAACCCAGGCTGGATTATGAAATACATTCAACTTTGCTTCTGATTTTTTAAAGAACTAAAAACCAAAGATGATTCTGTCTTCAGAACCCTGGCCCTGAATATCAATATATTCGTGAGATTAGATAACAGGAGCAGAGGACTGGGCCACACACAGGGCTGGATGCCTTTGGGGAAAGGACACCTAGACCTTGGATTGGCCAGGTAGCAGGGTGCCCAGAAGGGTAAAAGGGATAGCCCCCAAGGAGTGGGTAGGGCGCCCACAGCACCCAAATGGGCAGCAGAGGTGTGCACTACGGCAAAGGCTCCTGAAGCAATGATATGGAACTAAATCACTGTAGGTGATCCCAGGCCCTGGCCTCTCAGGCATACCCCACATGGGGATCTTCTTGGCCCAAGACTAGACCAGGACTGCGGACTAGACTGCTAGTGGAGACAGACCAATGACAAAGCCCCCCAGGAGTGCTGGCAAGAAACTGGTCTGGGGTGGATCAGGGGTTGGTCACATTCCCTAAACCATCCCTGCCTGTGTCCCAGGAGGCAGCCTTGGTCAGTGGCACCCAAGCACTGGAAAACCATGAAATAGTTAAGAGATTTTATTCTAACAGCTATAATTACAGTGCTTGTTTGTCGAAATGAAAACTGAAAACAAGTTTACAAAACAGTTGATTACTAATTGTGTATTGAAAGCAGTAAGAGGTTCCACAACACCAGATAAACCAGTTCTGAGGTTTTCCCCCAAGATAAATTTTAACAGCTCTAGTTTCTTCAGTGTTTATCAA